>UXGC01000439.1:72615-110388 GCA_900480045.1 Eurytoma adleriae
CCTTGCGCGCTCACTGTCTTGCATATTTCTATATAAGCTCTTATATTTTAGTATTAAAACTATACAAGTTGAATGCATAATGAACGTTTATGAGAAATTAAACTTACCACTCCCCACCAGAGAGCTTTGGCGAAATTATTAAAGTGCTCGTCATCCTTCTCGGCGAGGTAGACCAAGAAACTGGCGAAGATCAGTCCCAGGAATCCGATGTAAAGAGTTGTAATAAGTTCCTGGAACATGCATTCATTGCGATTTTTTGATTGAAATCAGCTGGACTGTCAGTCGCCTGGATTTTCTCCAGAGGACGGAGCAAATGTTTTCAAAGAGAATGGAGAACAAAGGTTTTAGCTTATAAAAGGGTAGTACTTTTGTAAGACACAAAAGCTCGGAATTTAATTGGACATTGGCGAGTAGATTGCAAAAGACGATTCGTAGTTACGCAACGTTACGTAATTTTATGAAATTTCCTTTTACTCTATTAACATATTAATTCAGTTTGCTACTTATTGTTTGTTTCGAATCAAACTCTTGTTTTGTTAATAAATTAACAGACGGGTAATCTTATTGTTGTACTTGATTTATTCTGTAGTAGCTTTAACTGAATTCTTATTGAAATTATTTCATAATTTTATACTACATAAAATATGTATGTACGGATAAGAAGATCTTAAGTCTTTATTATCTGTATACCATACAAAAATTCTGCACAACATGAATAATAATAACAAGACAAGTTAAAAATATTTTTTATAATTTTTGCTTTTATATAAGTTATTATCTTTTAAGTTAAAAGTTTGATTCTTAAATTATTAAAAAAAAGTTCAAAAAATGTTCTTTCCCTATAAATGTGGTTTTACCATTTCTCATCTATAATGAAGTCTAATCCATAAAAAGTAGAGTAGGTTGAACAAATGGGTTTGGTAATATAATTAGGACGTACACGTATCCTTGACAAATCTACTGATAAAAAAAAGTCTATTTCCAAATTAATTAGATCCAAATGAATGAAACGCCCCGATAAATTAACATGTTTTACTATGGATCAGGGTAATAAATTCTATTCAATTTTATTCAATTTGTAGAAAAAGGGCCGGTAATTTTCCATTCAGCCGTAAGTAAGCAAAATTACCGGAACAATTACATATTTTTCCGAGTCTCCGCTTTTTACGTGCGGCAACTTGAAAATGCAACGAGTTCAAGCCGAAATATCCTTATCCACGGTCAAGCCGAAGCCGCAGTCGGGCAGACGTTCTTTATGCACGCGAGGTCCGAACCGAGCCGGCCCTCGTCCATCGCATTTATACACCTGCATAGGCGGCTAAGGTACGGCACGTGAATGGACGAAGCGGCAAAATAGGTCGACGCGTAATGCGGATAATCGGTTAGCCGCCGGCGCCATTTTCTCCCCGATAATAGGGGCTTGATAGTCAATCGTATAGAGCCGAAGCCTCGCTCCTTTCAGTCCGCTGCAACCCCCCTCTCCTCGGCGATTCGGACGCAATTTCCGCCTCGCACCCACACGCGCGCGCCCGCGGCAATCTTATTTCGCGCGAGCGCGCCGTGAAAAAGTCAGCGACCGGATTAAAAGGCCCCGGCTGCGTCCGCGCGACTTATTCTTAGCCTCTTTCTCTCTCTCTCTCTTCGACCAGGCGGACACGTAACGCCGGAAAATGCTTTCCCGGCGCGGCGGCGCACAAAGGCCCGTCGCGCTGACTCACCGTGATATTTAGACGGTCGGGCGCGCGAGGTGTCCCCGCGTCGTCGGTGTGCGGCGCGTCGTACGTGCGCCCCGGCAATAAGCTGCCCTAATGCGCGAGCCGAGAGTCGTAAAGATGCCGGGGAGAACGAGGTGGAAGGTGGGCAGGGTGGCCAGGGTACGCGCGGGGGTCGATACTTTTCGGCGCGGCAGACGCCTAGGAGACACGCGATCCACGTGCGCGCATTTGCGCAATGAGGCGTATCCTAGAAGAAGCGTGCCACTCGCTCCTTTCGACGTTCGCCGGCCGACTTACCTACTTTGCAGCGCGCGGGGGTGGGAGGGTCCGTACGGGCTCGGATTCCCCGCACGTGCACACACCGTACCGACCGGACTGCGCCGGCTGCTTCTTGTCAAATCGCTACGGTCGAATTTCCTTTATTCGTACGGTGATTTTCCCTCGCCCCTCTCCGCGCGCGGGGCGAAAGTTTTTTAAAGTTTTATTTTATGCTCCTTCCGCGTCGCGGGGTCCAACTTTTAACGATCATCAAGTCCTCCCTTGTTGCGGAGACCGCCGCTGAATGATAAGGGGAATGAACTTTGTTTTCTTTTTTATGGAATTTCTTATTTTGGCTTTTGTGCAGTTACGCTGAAAGATTGCTTGCTCGGGGATCGTTAGCGTTTGTTTGGATTATAATTCACATTTATGGCGCCATCACCGAACGCGACGAAAATTCATGGAATAATGCGGATAATAAATTATCAACTGTATATAGTGAACGTACAAAAGGCTTCGTAAAGAGATGACGAAATTCTTTGACTAAAATAAAGCAAATTTTGTGACATAAATAAACCTGTTTACTGTAAATAAATTTGGCTTTTTTTTAAAAAAAGCATCGTTTGCTTATTTTTGCCAGATTTTATGTTGACATGTTTATTTTATAGTCACGGTATGATATTATTCGTAAAAAATGTGTTCTCTTTCATATTGGTGGCTTATGGTTCTATTGGATTTGGCGAATGCGTTTAGGCGGGATGTGATTTATGGAAGAACATTAAAGAAGCTAATATTTCAATACGCATTATATTATCGTATTCTATGACCTGAATTCATAATAAAGCTTAGTAATTGTCTATTTTAGCAAAAAAACCCTTATTTTAGCGATGAGTTACAATAATCATTATAATAAATTTTGTACGTTGATCTTCAATGCTACAGACAAGAAGAGTAATCGAATTTTTATTTCAGATTCAAGTGTAGAATGCTGCAGGTGATAAGAAACAAATGATAGCTATAATGTAAAATAGCAATCAGTAAAAAGCAGTGACGCTGTAAATTTATAAAAGATCCTTTATCACAATCGTCCGTCTGTGTACTTGAAATCGACTGAGCCTGACAGCTTTCGTCGCCGTAATGACACCAATCGATTTTTTTCCGCATTTTTTTGTATCATTCCACCCCCACATCCATTCTCTTCGTACTTTTCTTTTAGCCTTATCACTTCAGGTTAACGCCCCTTTTTCTCTCGGACCCAACCCATTCCCATTTCTTTTTTGCATAAAAACATCTCTTAAACATAATCGATATTTTCTCTAATTTCATAAATTCAAGTAATCTAGGTCAAAGATCTTTTTATTATTTGGAGATTGCTCTACCTTTTTTTGATATAATCTTTGGGATTGTTTTCTTCATTCGATTACGCTATCAACATTATACATTATTTTTCAGTGATCAAAATAGAATGTTTGTTTAATATAGAAAATGAAAAAATTTTGAAAAGAATTTTTTTACTTATAAAATTATGTTTCTTCAGAATGCAATTTAATCGATGTATAACATTCTTGATAGGTCATTCTGTGTAATCACGAGTCACTTATATGAAAAATTGACTTTACAATAAGTTTTTCGCATCTTTTTATTGTTATAAAGTTTTCGACAGTAAACCTCACTTCTTTTTAACTCGCAGAAAAATTTTATAAACTGGCTGTCAGTATTTTATCAATATTATTAGAATAGATATTATTAGGCATAAATAATGCATTATAGTAGCTACATTCAGTCATAAATTAAGTACTGATGGACAACTACTGTCTTCAAGTTAGTACTCAATTTATTATCACTAGTTAACGCCAAGGTTAGATTTTCTACAATCTAATTCAGTAGTGACCTCCAAATACATTCATGCGTCTTGGATTTCAATGCCGATTATATATTGTAACAAGGAATAGTTTTTTTAAATAGGTTTTTATGTTTACATACTTATATAAACAAAAATTTTAATTGTTTTTATGTTTTTATATTTATATATGTTATTCCTGCCGGGGTAAATTATCTGACCGTACATCTTTGAAAATTCAAATTTTTATTCCCTAAAATTGTATTAAATACCCAGAAAAAAACAACAGAAATTTTATTTTCTAGCGAGTTTCTCCTGTGAGCGACATGCTCGGTCATAAGAAACATGCTCACGGATTTTTGTGACGGGGTCGGAAAGGATATCGCGATTGCCCGTACATAAAGGGAGTGAAGATGCCGCCGCGGTAGCACAAGCGAAGTGACTGCGTCACCCTTGTTCCCTTCCGGCGAGTGGTTTATTTGGGGCGAATAAAGGCTCGGGTCGAAAAGTTTCAAAGGTATTCATAAGTGGCGCGAACGCGTATCGGGGCATAAGTCTGTTTAATGAATAAAGATCGACTCGTGATTTCGACGGCGTTCCTCTGCTTAAAGACACGTAAGATTCTGGCATCGCGCTCCGCATAACTTATGCTTTATTAATAGAGCCCAGATGTTTTTACTACCTTTGAGAAAATCGATTTCACAAGTTCGCGCTACGAGTCCCCGTTATGTCGGACCGATTCATTCAATCTTCATAAATTTATCATTACTTTATTCATGATTTATTTATTTATTTTAATGGCGACTTGCGCCACTTGCATTTGGCGCAGCCTGGCAGTAATTATTTTTTATCTTCATTTTTATTTTTGTTTTACGTGCGAATTGTGCAATAGTACAGCATTTTATTTTCCTTTATATGGTATGTTCTGTTACAAACAGCATGACTGTGGTCTCACCATACCTGACCATTACTACTTACAATACATGTACCAAATTTTTCCCCCTTGATATTATTGTTTTGCATTACAGAATTTTATTTTATACAGTACGAACAAAGTAACGATGGGTCTCACCATACCCGACCTTTACTACTTATAATATAAGTGTCAACCTTTTTTCCCTTGATATTATCGCTTTGCGTGCAAACTATACGGTTCTATATTTTTTATTATATATCATGAGCGCCCTCTTATTATGCAACATAATTATGGTCTAACTATACTCGATTTTTACTACTGAAAATATACTTTAAATATATTTCAGTGATAAGTAGTTCGAAGTTACAACTAATTCGAATAAATATTCATTCGAATTAATATTATTTTGCAGTGTGCGCACACTTATTCGAATTAGTTGCACACTTATCACTGAATTACATTTAGAGAGTGCGATAAAAGCCACAACTATTAAAGTTGACGTACTAATTAAATTAAAAAATCGGATGAATTCGCAAAGTGAAGAGAAATTTACCTGTCGATGAGCATACACGACGCTGCCCAAAAGTTTCCACGTTCCTCCACGACGGTCCATCCGCACCATCCGCAATATTTGGAAGAATCGAAGGCCTCGGAGGGCGCTTGCGGCGAACACCTGGCCACTGCTCCGCATCGCGAGCACGACCACGCTCGCGATTATTGTTATCACATCTAAAAATAGATAAGAACATTTTTCTCCTTTATTTGCATACGAATTATCCAGTGCTTCTCTAATCATTATATAACATCTCATTATTCTAATTTTAGCTTTGAGAGGTAAATAATATTTATTGATTAGATTTGTTGTGTATATTTTTTTCACGGTATGCTCTCCATGATTAAGAATTTGTTTCGTTTATTTATAGAAATCCTTGGCTTATAGCAAAGTTTGATATTTCAATTCGATATACCGTGTAGGTTGTAAAATATTTTTGACAATTCTGTACAAGTTAGATTTGGATTTATTCTTTTTTCTTTGGCAAATAAATTCTTGAAGTTATTTCTGGTTTATGCAAAAATTTATCACTGTGCAACTAATTTTCACAAGAAATTCAATTAAATATAATTAGATGCGTGTATAATCTCATTGGATGGTGTTAGCAAAAATATAGCAGTACGATTGACTATAAATCTTAGCAAAGGGATTAAAAATTTTTTGAAGTGCTTCTAAGCAGTCCATTTGAAAGGAAATTCTTTTGCTTTAATAGGTATATAATCTCATAAAACTGACACTTCTTATTAATGTACGAAAGTTCTTTCACGGAACTTTCACATAATTATAGTAGCATATTGTTTGGATATAAGTAATGAGGAAAAATTATAGTATTAATTACTGTCAGAAAAGTTTTTATTACTCTGCACTCCCTTTTTCTATGGATTATCAAGTTAATTCAAGTTACTAGACACTTCATGTTACACAGATTTAGAATGAGTATTAAATATGATTAAATTCTATTTAATAAAGTATATATTTTGTAGAGGGTGAACTTTTCTAGGTTATCCTCTAAAAATGTATAGAAAAGATAACAAATTTTACAGCAATCCTTTTATCTTTATTTTTTTAACTTAATCTACAAAAATTGTTTCTCTAAAAGTCGATCACTGATCGGCGCATAAAATAATGGAAGTGTATTGTTTAAATTCAATTCCTTCTAGATAATATTACCACTCGACTATGTAATCGAAAGATCAAGGAATATTCAAACAAATTATTTGCATTAAAAGCAACGAAAAAGAATAAATTTGTATAGTTTCATATAAAAAAGTGAAAAATAAGTGAATGTAAACAGAAGATAAAACAAAAAGGCGACTAGGCGGATCTTATTTAGTATTCCCGCGTAAACTGGTCGTGTTTGCCGTAAACAAAAGAGTGTTCCCTAGCTCCTCTGTGCAAAGATTGGTACAGCGCGCGCGCGGCATTACAGCGTAAACGAGAAAAGTAGCAGCTGATTGAAGCGTACACAGCGTCGCGTCGCGCCGCCCTCGCGTGTACACGCACACACACGGACGCCATCGGGAGAGTCTCTGAAACGAAACCAGCTGCTGCAGTATACGCGGGGCACTCCGGGCGTCCCTCTGCGCGCCGCCACCCCACCTTTTTACGTGGCGCACGGCGACTCGCACGTGCGAGCGTGTGCGTGCCCGTGTGATCGGATTAAGGTCCCCGGGAGACGGACTCGGAGACCCGCTGACGAGTACGCGCACATAAAGCGAGGGGCGGGAGTGGAGCAGCAGTAGCACTTTGACGTCGTGCGTCATTAATTAGTTCGTTACGGCGCGCCAAGGTGCGCCCCAGAGCGGCGAAAGCGTCTTCTGGTTGACGCCGCCGCCGGCTCCGAGACAAAGGCGAGCCGCCTTCCCCCTTGCACAATAGCCTTCAAGGGGATAAGGTGAGAGAACGAGCGCCTCTCCTCCAATTTTCGCCGGGGAGAAGGCGTTTTATATTCCCGGCGTTCGTCGCGACGGACCTACGTTGGTCGCCCTACCATCCTCGGACTTTTCCACTTATTGGCCTGTATTTTTCTTTTTTTTTCGGGAGGGGGTGCTCCGCCCGACCGCCGCGCATTATCCCACGGCTTTATGTTTATGAGGCGCTCTATCTCTCTTGATACCGGGCGCGCGCGCCTCACTTTTCGGCGAGCCGCCCTTGCGCTAAGATAGGAGTTATGTTAATTTAGCGACTCAGCGAAAATTGCAGCGCGCTTACTTTGGGGGGGCTTATGCACTTTTAAGTCGGCTTTTTCCTACTTTAATAAGCTTGACGTTTTCTACCTTTATTTGTCTTCTTCTTATACTCAAAACTTACTTTTATTTTAATTTTTCTAGAGAATATGCAGGTTATAAATTAGATTGAATCTAATGTTTATTTTGTTTGACATATTGTTCCGAAGGACATATTACATATCCATTATTATCAAACTCATCAGTATATTATTATTGCTTATGTAGGATAATTTATGTTTATTTATTTTTTTTATTCTAGTTGTATTATTTATAAGAAAAAGGCACCCTTAAGCTACAATTAGTGAAAATTTCAATTTGAACGGATCGCGTTACTTTCTTTCCCATCTGTTCCTTCCTCGCTCGCTCAATACCAGTAGGGATTCTCCCAAATCCGAACAAAAAAGGGGGAAGGATAACGTGATAAAGGCGATAGCATGGGAAAAAGGCCGGACGGGGAGAGAGGCGGCACCCTTGGAAAAAGAGAGGCAAAGGACGAAACCCTTCGAAATCCCGGGCACTCCATCCCCCCGACGCTTCCAAAAGCTCGGCAATTCCTTTGTACTAATCGCGAAATCCCCAAGCATTCAAATGGGCCAGAGAGCGCGAGAGAAGAGAGAGAGAGGCTGCGGCCAGGACAAAAAGCGAATCGGGCCCCCATTGAGTCGCGGCACTCGGAGCAGGGAGTTTATTGTGCGGGAGGAGGTCCGCGAGCGCGGCGCGTACGAGAACTGGGTCATAGATAACGCCGCCGCCGTCGTCGTCGTCGTCTCTCCCGGCCACACTTGATTGCGCGCTAGTGGAAAAGGCACTGGCTCTTCCTCGCCGTCTAATTAGCAGCTTTAGTGTATCTAGTTCTATTTCTCTCCATTCCCTCCCTCACCCCCTTCTTGATGAGGATTCCAATTAAATTTCTTCATTCTTTTGAGTGACTGAAGCGCGTGCGCTAATTAGCTTCTGGTATAGTTTACATTCTTTGGTCAGCGGTAGACGACACTTGTTGTCTCGGTCTGTCATTTTCCTGATTCCCTTTTAAGAGACTTTTGATGGGTGCATCTCTATTGAACCGGTTGAAATTGTTACTGATTTTCTTATTCATTCGTAAGTAAGATTTTCTTGCTATCTAAAGAGACTCGAGCAGGTGGTTTGTTAAAGCTTCTATTTTTGGTTTAGGAGTACTTTCTTATTTTGGGTTAACTTAATCTGATTATACGCGAGGCTTCTTTTCCATTTGCGGCTTTTTGAAAATAATGCTGCATTACAGCCTTATTCTTTTCGGCTGTGCATTGTTAAGGAGCTTTTAGAAATCTTTATTTTTTATTTATTAATAAAAAAAAAATTTTTTTATGAAATCTTGATCAATAGTTTTTATCCTTTTCCCCCTTTTTTACGCAGCGTACATTTTTACTACGAAACTATGAATACACTGAACTAATACTAATAACCTACATCTAATGGTTGTTTATATTTATTTGGTAAATATTAAAATCAATTTAAATTTTCTTTTTTATACTACTTAGGGGAAAGAGAGGCGTTGAAGCAAATTCGTATTGATATATGCTGAATACTACATTCAAAATCGTGTGCTAACTTGAAAGTTACTGAACATTTATAGTTTATTATTTATATTTAATTTATTTTCTAAACATAAATATTAAATAATAATTCTAAACTGACAGTTCAAAACATCAAGGAAATTATATACAAGCAAAGTGAATAAATACTTTGTAATCTAAGTTTTTATATTTATATGGAATATTTAGAGCATTATGGATGTAGGATAACACTTTAAGTGCGATATGATGCTACCATGGATAAAATAAGTACGTAATAAAGATACGGTAGATTGATTAACTTACCGATGATGCAGAAGGGTCGCCGAAGAAACTTCAGCCGACCGATGGCTGTTTGATACCTCGAGCGACATCCTGACGACCATAACCTGAGGATCAGCAAACTCGTTACATAGTAATCGATAAGCATTAAGGCGATGCTAATGATTTTACACGAGAGAACCCAAAATTTACAAAATTCAAATACCTAAAAAAGAATTCAGCGGTGAACCATACAACTACTACCATTTCCATGTAAAAAAGGAGCACTCCAGCCTCTTTTTCGTACTCGTCTATCGTACTGAACACCGAAAGAACCAGGCACATAAAGACCATACAAAATCTGGAAAAATAAAACAAAATAGATCGTTAACACAATTTTATGGTATATAAATTCTTGTAGATTCCAACGAATACTATTCATCGCTGATGCAGACTCTGTTAAACAATTCAGATGATACGTATTCAGATATACATGAAGAATGAGCAGGATAATTTGACAGTGGCAGAAGGATTCATCAGGATTGATCGAACGCAGGGCCGGCATCGGTAACAAGCCGACATCAGAACGAAGCATCGGAACCAATATTTTCTAACGCATAAATAGGCGCAGGGAGTCGCGCAATCACTCCCTAAATCAAAGCGCACGCGAGCCCGGCGATCGGCATTACCCGGGCGCGGAGCAATCACACCGGTCGCCGGTTGAGTATAATTCAATAGAACCCTTCGCGCCGGCGAGAGGGAATCGTTCGGGTCGATTAAATTACCAAAGAGGTTAATTGTCATCCAGCAGTCAAAGCGCCAGCGGCGCGAGGCCTCTCCCCGTCGTGGATCGCGATTCACGGATCGCATTCGTTTCGATCCAGCTGATCGTTCGCTGCGAATTAACGAGGAGTGCGTCGGCGCTCGGGAAGTTTACTGCCGACGTAGGCGCTTGTTGAGCTTTACACGAAACCCAGTCTAATCGGTAACTAAAACGGGAGATATATGTGATGCGCTGGGATTGATATGCTTCGGAAATTCTTAATCCGTTTGCCTATGATATAATCTATTTATGAACTTGACTACAGATAAGTTATCATTTTGATATTTCATTTTTGGAAAAAGGAGTTGGTTGTTTGGAGGATTTATAATAAGTTAAAAATGACTGAATTCAGAAAATTGATAAAGTTACGGTTGTTCAACTGTATAAGTATTTCGCCACCTGCGATGTTATTTTGAAAGATTGAGTCCATTTGTCATACAATGATATTTTTCCAATTTTTTAAAGTGCTTCCAATACACCCTACTTTTAAAAAGTTGCCAGCAATTTAATATACTGTAATTCACTTACGCTCAGTTAAAAGTTTTATTATATTTATTTAGTGTAACAAAATTTAAAGCGCGTTTCAAAGGATTTTCCATTAAAGTGACTTCTCAAAGTAAAATACTCGTTACTCAGAAATAGCGACTTCATAATTGCTAATATTCGATGTAAACATTTTACATAACAATCGTAGCTCGTTAGGCAACTTTTCATTCACAACTTGGCGAAATTGCGAAACCGACCAGTCAACGTTTGTTATTGTGCACTCTACTCTCGCCTAGTTTTTAAGCCTAAATATCTCCACCGCGAAACTGCAAAAAGTCGCGCTCGAGATAGCGATAATTAAGTTTAGACCTCGGGAGCGTAGTGGCCGGCGTTGCAGGAGCAAAACGACCGTGCGATAGAGGAAATTCCGCGGGGTGGGGGGGTTCCGATGTAAAAGAAGCCGGCGCAGCGAGCGTACAGTGGGCGGCGACGATTCGAGAATGAATGGCCCCGGCGCGTGGATCAAAGCGATCGACATAATTCATCACCGGTGGCACGCGCGCACTTCCGGCCGCCTATGAGGCGGTCGTTCTTCGCGCGCGAACGTCCGATTACGTGTCATCTATCGGGGGCCCGGCGGCGATATATCGTCGGGGCGCTCCCGATGCGACTTATGATGAACTAATATACGTGACCGGGGTACTCCAAGTTTATGCCACTCGAAAACTTCGCCGAGTGCCGGTATAAACCTCGGCTCCGCGAGCGCGTGATACGTGTGTGGGTGGTGGGGTAACCCGAAGGGAAGATTTATCGTGCGCTCGCCTCCGCCGGCTCTCTCCTCTCTCTCTTTCTCCGCAGTCGGTGTGCACGAGGGCGATAAATTGATTCTCCCGGGAGAGAGCCTCGGGAGTGCGTTTATGTGCATCCACGCGGAACCCGTTGGATCGTTTGTTTTTTCACCGTTTTTGTTTACATCGCGACCCCCCCGCGACTGTCTGCTCCGATGAACGAGTACATTCATTATTAATGACCGTGTCGATGCACTTCAATATTTGCTTTAATAAAACCTTATCGCGGCTAATTTGGAAAAATCTATTACGTGACGATGCAAAAGCTAACGAGCGCCGATAAGGTTTGCCCTCGTAAAAACTTTTTTCTTCGACCTAAAAATTGTCGCTTTCGTTCCGTGAAATTATTTAGGCTTATGCTTAGCTTATCAGTGGTGATTAATCTTGATATTCAATTTGACAGCCTAAAAATTTTTTATTATAATTGACCGACATGAATGAATATTTTTTATTAAGGAGATTGATTGGCAAAAATGAGATTCATTACATAATTGGTATAAAAGACAAGTATAAATTTGTTTACTGTGCTAGTGGAAGTAATAAATTTTACGTAAAGTTTTATAAAATGTAATCTAATAGGTAGGTCTCTGCAAAAGTAAATCTGCAATATAACTTTTATTAACCCTTAGAGGGTTGCTTTGGTCACTGTAGTGACTACCAACAAACTCGAACATTATACAGGATACATAAGTTCATTACACGGTTCGAATTTCCGTAAATAAGTAGGTCGATCTATAAGAAAAAATCGCTCCTCCGTGGGTTCAACACTCTAGTTGTATAGAAAATATTTTTTCGGGGGATTTATCGAAATGTCTGAATAAAATCAACTTTATTATAACAAATCTTTATTTTGTCTAAAAGGCAGATATTAAATTTGTTCAATATCTACAGAATTAAAATAAAATTTAACTTTCCTCAGAGAATGATCGATGTAGTATTATTTGCAAATAGCTATACCGGAAGTTGACAGAAGGTATTAAAATCATAAAAAGCAACCACTTTTAACGGCACTATTAAAACTGAAAAAATGTACGAAGACCAGATAAAATCCGTTTATTGTTCCTCGAAAGTTTGCTAAATTCGCTCGAAATAAAACAAATTTATTTGAATGGACTCTTTATAAAAAGCCAGCGGATTAACTGTAATCCAAGTTAATTCTTCGCCTCGCCGTCTAAAACCTGATTCGGTAAGAAATTTCTATCAATCCCAGGCAAAAGTTTTGAACAATCAACCAAATGAGCTCCGCTCGATTTGAACTAAATTTTCTTTCCAATAGCTGCTCGGTCTTGTCGGCTCTCTCACCTACACAAACACACACATACACACACACATATGAGTATCAACGAGAAGCGAACGCCGATGAAGCAGGTTCCGCGTGGCTTTCTATACATCTTTACCGGGTGCAAAGATAAATCCCGTTGAAACTACAGTATATAGCATCCCCTTTCATTGGCCGACGCGCGGTCTCTCGACCCTCCCTCGCGCGCGTGGGCTCCCACACACACAGACACACACACACAGTCGCACTCGCCATACTTTCACAAACTTGACGAGAAAATACAAATATATATATACGTATATTCGGTCAAAGCGATTTGGTCGCAGAGGAAAATGAAAACAAGTGGTCCGTGCAAACGATATGTGACGACTTCGAATAGGGAGAGTCGCAGTATACGTAATGTACAGATATACAGGCAATGCGGAAAAGAAGAAAACACTGGAGAAAGAATAATGAAATTGACATCAAAGATTTTTTTTCTCTTTTCAACTTTTAATATACTTTGTCCTGCACATTGGTATAAATATTCTCGTTTCTGTATTTGACATTTACCGTATTATCTTTACGTAATGAGGCTAAATTTTATTGTTAAAGTCAATAATATATTTATTTAATTAATCTCGTCTTTTTCATCTTGAAATTTTTATTATAAACTCGTATTTTATCTACCACAGTTAACAGAGTGTTTCAGTTTTATTAAAAATTTGTTCAATTGCTTCGAGTAATGAAGAGCAGATTCGATTAATATAAAGAGGAGAGGGAAGTACTGGTATTGCACGAAATTTTACTTGAATTGAGTTTTATAAATAATTTTTAAATAATATAAAATACTAAAAAAGAATAACTACATTTTAGCTAGCTTTAGATTTAAAGCTCAGAAGCAAAGTAACTATATTTCAATTTTTCACGAAGAAAATGAATGTCCTCTTGACACTCGGTTCAAGTGACTAGTTTTTAAAAATATTTTGTGATTTATTGTGTACCTGTCACTTTTTTATTTCTTCCTGGAGGTCTTATTATTTTGGATTTTCTTAAGAAATAGAGTATCTCTATTTTCCGTGTAAAACATGATAGTACGAGAGATGGTAGGAAATTAGAAGATAAAAGATATCCAGATTCTATATAGAAAATAGAGACTTTATTTTGCGAGAAGCAATTTATTTTCTATACAATTAATTTTTATATAATACACATTAATCTCTAAGAGTTTTATTTAAATCATATTGTTGCTACTAATAGTTAGCGATTCTAATTAATAATAAAGTTATTGTTTCATAAGGCCCAGAGACTTACTATTTTCTCTTAGACCGTTGGGTTAAAAGGAAGTTTATTGGAAATGAAATTCGTGTAATATAAGTGCGTGATATTACTTTAAAAGTTTTTAAAAGTTCACGAACATTCTTACAGCTTTCTTCTATTACATTTTCGGTCAGTAAAATTTCCAAGTTTCTGATAAAACATCGAGGAACGAAGAAAAAGTTGGCGACGTATCTCTCACGCATCTCGCACCTAAAATCGAATTTACTTAGCGAAAGAGTTTCATCGCGAAATCTAAATCTATAACAAATTTTAATAAATTTCACCTTAATAATTATGCTTTAAACATAAGGTTCTACTTATTTTAATTTCTTAAATTTGCCTGAAATAGTGTTCACTCCTTATTTTATTATTTTTGATATTTTCATTTCGCAGATAATAGATTAAATAGTAATAGAAATATACATAATCTATAAGTGAATATCCTGCATAGAAATTGTACTTGGAAGTGCATCAATTTAGAGTTTCACTAATTCATTGTTATTCATTGTAATTTAGCTGTGAATGTTATTACACTGTTGCGGCAGTTAAACGTCCTTGTATCATTCAGTAACCACAAAACATAACTACACAAGTTTGAGAATATACCAGAATTTCGCGTTTCGTGAAATATTTTCATTACAATAACTATGGCATTTCAATAATTTTATATAAAACTAATTGTTCTTCAACGATAAGTCATAAATTTATAAAAATAAAAAATCTTTTTATTACTTGTCCGCAATTCGTTTTATAGCATTTGACACCCCTATAGAAATGAATTTTATTAAAAACTTGAAGTAATAGTGAGCGTAAAACGTTACCGCCACAGAATTTGAAACCATAACCAAGCATACCATTAATCATTTTCAATCTACGATAAAAGTCTTCTTTGACTGCGCTATATCAAATCCAGCAGCTATGTGATTCCAACCAATGCAGAGCGTCGTTCGCCATGCAATACTTTAAAAATGAAAGACGAATACTCCAATTCCTTTATTTCCTCCGAAAGAATATATCTTTATCTATACTCTACACACTTGTATTAGCTTGCACGTCGCGGCGCAAAGCAGAAAGGGACGCGTCAAAGGTCGGTACGAGAAAAAGAATAATAGAGGAAGAGGAAAAGGGGAGCAGAAAAGAAGGAATGGAAAAACGGTGGTTCGCGTTTCACAGAGTCTTCGCGCTCGCTATTCGAAAACACCTAGATGCGTTCACCCCCGCTTCACAATATGTATGCGTATTACGCACGTAGCAGGATGAGGGGCGGGAAGGGGGTTACAAAGGAAGCTTAATTAATACGCAGGGCGGCTGTTGGCAGAGCCTGCCGAGCTTGGCATTGCCGGCCGGCGATAGGCGCCAACTCATATGCATATACTCACACGATCATGTGGTACGTGACGGCGTAAACGCCTCGGGGCCGCTCGAGGAAATTGTAGACGCGGGCCTGGAGTCGCCGGTAGCGGGCATCGCGACGAGTCGCCCGATAGTTCACCGGGCGTCCCAGCAGTGACATCCGCGGGGCTGCCAGACGTCCACCTGCGCCGCCGCTCCTGCAACAATGCCAAACGAGAACCAGCCGTGAAACTCGTGCACAATAAAGGATGCGCGCAGCCATATTTGCATGCATTGTACTCGGGGCCTCTCTCTCACTCTCGCGTGCGCCGCCCCCCGCGGTCTCGTTTTTCATCCTCGTTATCGCCCCGATCTCTCGGCGCGCACTGTTTTTTTCCCTCCTCTTTCTTATTTGTCTATCCGGCGTAATTGGAGGGATGCTCCCTCGGGCTGAGCGCATCGCGTGCGCCGTCGAGTGACGTTTCGCGGCTGCTCGCGGATTCCGACGCGCTAAGTGAAAGGGACGGAGGACGTGCCCCTCAGTTCCGCGATTGCCGCGGGGAAGGTAATTAACCCCCTCGACGCGATCGTTTTTCCGCAAGGGCGATCTGCTCGTCTTCCGGAAAATTTGACGACTCGTTCGACTTTTCGAGTCTTTCTTTGCGCTGTTGCCTTTCGCTTGACGGAGCTCGCGTGAGCTGTGCATTTTAGTCTGCTTACGAGGCTGTAATTAGGAGATGGATGTTTTTGCCACTCCAATGATGGAATTGCTTTTTTTTTCTTAGCGACGTTGCTGATGGCATTTTAAAAGGTTTTCCTCGATTTTTTTATTCCTTTTTGAAAGTTTATTATTTAGAAAAGTTTTTTCGCTAGTGCGGCTAATAAATGACGCAATGTTTCATTGAGTATACACTGCGTTCAATTTGCTCGCTGCAAACAAATTATGAATATGACTACTAGGACATAATAGGTAGGAGGGGGGAAAAGGCGCGTCGATGAGGCAACGAAAAAAATTGTGAAAAAAATCGGAAAATAAAAGCGAGGAAAACGAACGGGGGACAATGAGGGCCTCAGCAATAAAAGTTTCGTTAGTCTCTAGTCGTTAAAAGTTGGAATCTCATTTAGAATTTAACTACGCTATTCATCGTAATATTGGCCTCTGTTGTAATATATAGATATAGGTAATTTGTTCTTCCCAAAAATGTCGATCAGCTCATTATAAAAATTAAAATCCTTTTTTTACTTTTTGGAATCACGTATATTTTTTCCTGTTTTATTATAATTTTCTTATGAATTTTTCTTGGGATTTAATTTAAATTATTAATTAACCATTAATAATTTTAATGGTTATCTGAAGAGAAGACAGCAATAATGCATCTTTATTAAAAATTTAAAACGTCTGTTTTTATTATTAGTTTTACCACTTTATTTTGTGCCACATTCTTTGTTTTGGCGTGTTAACTCATAAGTGAACGAATAACCTATGCAGATTGTTGACAAAGAATGTGTGACACAATTTTCCGTGACCCAGAATAATAATTAAAATAAGTATATTGTTTGTATACCATCACATTTTACTGCAAATGCATGTATAATAAATTGTCCCGCTATCGTAATATTTCTTTTTTCCCCCCAGTTCATTACACACGTTGAAACTGTACCGAGTCAACGTAAATAGTAATGAACAATTTTTAATTTAAAAGCGTCTGAGTAGATTTACGCAAGATAAATTTTTTTTCACGCTGCGCAATTTGCCCTCTGAAAATTTCACGCCCCACGGCTATTGAATTACCGCAAACCAATAAATAAAACAGCTTTCGAGACCCGATTTCGTGCGTCAACTCGTAATTTGCAGTTTCCGCTTCAAGATGGATGAAGTAGTATAAAAGGGAAAAAATGTAGCTTCAAGGAAAAGGAGCGCTTCATCGCGCATAATAAAAGGAAGAGAGGGGGGATGACTGCGGGTCGCGTTTTCCTCGAGTCACTGTAGAAACAAATTAGGCCGAAAAAAAGAGTGGAGAGCGCGCGAGCGGCCACCACGAGAGTGGGCGGGTGAGTTAGTCCACGTCGGGACGGACATTTAACAGGCGCAATTATCGGAGTTGATTATCTGTCGGACCTGCCGCGCCAATGACACATTCGTCATCATTCACCCTCGGAACGTCGCGCGCGCGCCCGCCGCTCGACGTTTTTCTTCGTCCGCGCGTTCGCTCCCCCCGCGGCCTGAATAACTTCTCTGGGGCTATTTTAAGACGACTGCTTTTCCCAGTAGGCCGTTTTCTTCCTTCCCGGCGCCGGGCGGTTTTTCCGGGGAAAATCGGTGACAGTACGAGAACGGGAAGAGAGGTAGATAGGAAGAGAAAAAGAGAGAGAACGAGGGCGGATGTGTGGGTGTGCATGCGTGTGAGAGAGGGACACGCGTCCGGCATACGCCAACTGTGTTTACACGTCTGTAAACGCGAGTACTAACACGTGGTGGATGGTGTCAGAAGTTGCGGTGCTCACTGTGTTATTTTATCGTGAGAAAAAGCAAATACGCCACCTGATCGTTCGGCAATTAGGGCCGGTACACGCTGTTTAACTACTGTTCGACGAACATATTTTTTTTTTCATCGCTTCTCCTCCGCGGCGTTATTTTTACTAAGTTCCCGAAAAATGTAGTTTACCCTACCTACTTTGGCGCAGAAGCTACTGTGCTGTGAATTTATCGGGAATTACGGCTGAAAATAAAAAAGAGTTTTCAAGAGACTTTAATGACAAGTTAATCTTTCTAAACTTTATCAACTTCCACATTTTTCAGAACTGCGAATTTTTTGTGGGATGTGTTTAGTATTGCTCAAAGTTTCTCATTTTTATAAAATTTAAGCCTAGAATAGAGGGTAATAACATGTTAATGAGATATAAATTTAATTTAATTTTGTACTCCATATGCAAATTATTTAAATAAAATGAAAATAATTCGATGAAAAATCCTATCATTTGCGTAAATTTTAATTAAAGATCGGGAACTTTAATAAACGTAAACAGGAAATTACGCGAGTACCGGTATACCGAGTGAATCAATTCATCAATCGAGTTCAAAAGTTTCAGTTAGCAAAATATTACAAACGATACTTATCGGAACATTTCAAACTTTACGATATCTAGGTATACAATGATAACGCTACGCAGGTACTATTTTATTTTGATTATTATCACACTGGCATTTCAACGCGTAAAAAAAATACATTTGTTAACAATGGAATCATTTTTCCTTTCAACCAGTAGTTTGCATCTTTTATTCCCGCCGAGCTAAATCAAAAGGTAGGCAGAGAGAGAGAGAGAGAGAGAGAGAGAGAAAGAGAAAATGTGGGAAAATGAAAAGAGCCTTAAAATTTCGCCGTTGGACATCATTTGAAATTCCTCTTTTAAAGGGTCGTCAACCTCGAGGCCTGAAAGGCGCTCGAGCCTGGTCTCGGTGGACTTAAAAATGTTGTGACAACCAAAATTGTGTTTGAAAAAAAAAATGTTAAGTACTTTATTAATTCAACGGCAACCCCTTTACATTTCCCTCCCGCGATAAAATTTTCACCTCTCAACCCACTTCAATTTTTTCTATTCGAGTTACTTTACAATAAGACTACAAGGGGCCCCGACGCATTGTAAATATATAATGCAGACGGAGAAATAGAAAGAAGCACAACACGTAAACCGACGGCCGTAAAAAGCGCTGGTTCCGCAAAAATTCCAGCCACGAGTTCGGCGCGACGGGATAAAGCAACCCCTTGTCTCGGCCCCCGATGCCGGGCGAACTACGCACGATGGCACCTCGGCGCGATTCAAGAATTCAACCATGATATGGTGTACACGCAGCGGGTAGCGAGAGGAGGAGGAGGGGGAGTCCGGCCGTGTTCGGGTGGCCGTAGACGCCTACTTATTTATAGCCCCCGGGACCGCAATGAGCCAAGACGAGCCAAGGTATACACGTCGTCGCAGCGCGCGCGCGGCCGAGTAAAGCACTCCGCCGGGGGAAACTAGGGGAATAAAAGGAAGAGGGAGGAGGGGGCGGAGTTGAAAAGAGGAGCACGAAGGGCGGCCCTCGGACGCGCGCGTTTTCGGCGCTTCACTCCCGCCGACGTGGCGCGCTGCCAACCGATCCCTCTGTGCTCTCCCTATCTCTCCCTCTCTCTCTCTCTCTCTTTCCCTCGTCCTATTCGCGCGCGTCCTACTGCCTCGCCCGGTGTCCGCCCGCTTGTTTCAAAATCAATTCTCGTATTATTAGTCTTGAGGCTGGCGTGTTATGTATCGCGGCGGGCGGTGCGCTACCTGCGCGCGGCCGAATTAAACGCAACGACTTCGGGGGAGGCGAATAACTTAGACCGTAAAATATAAGATCCAATATTTCGGCGGCCGGCAGAACAAACGACCCGCACAAGTGTGCGCTATAAAAAATGCCCGTATGAATAGACAAAATGTAGGTCGGGTTATAAACTAATGCGCGCGAACGGCCAGCTCGTAAATAAACTATTCGACGTAAATAATCGATTCTCGTCAACTTCTCGCATCGCTCCTTTCTTATTTTTCCCAATCGCTCCTTTGGAAATCGAGTTGGAAGAGGGCGCGGGTGCCCCGGGAGTGGAGTCGCGCGTAATCGCCTTCACGGCCAATTGTTCCGAAATTTATTTCGCGAATCGAGCTCGTCCTCGCCTCGATCAGACGCGAAATAAGTGAAATAAAAACGATATATTGACGCGGGTATAGCATATCTGACGGGGGGACGAGAGGGGGTGGAAAAAGAAAGGCGCGAGGCGAGCATTCTCCATGACTCCGTTTTTCTCATATCATCGTCTTTGCTGGAATTCAATCGACTGCATGCACTCTCACACAGCCGCATTGAACGTCAATTTTAAAGGCGGGCCGAAATATCGCACAGCGAGCGGGAGCTTGTCACTGGCTTTGAGAAGGAGCCGCGTCATTTGTCGGCGGGGGTGGGTCGCGACGCGGAGTCCAGGAATTCGAGTTGCGATTTCCGATATACGAGGCGAATGTCTGCGAATTCGCAATTATAATTATTAACGCTCAGTTTGCGGAGAATTTAATCTGCCGACTGATTTGCTAATGCGTCGAATTGCAAAATCTGTTTTTTGAAGAGAAGCTTACTGCGAGATCTAAATTTTAAAACTGACGATTCAATTTTTTTAAGAAAAATCAAAATTCATGCCTTTATATTTTCATTAAATTGGGTGTTTATTTTATTCTACAGTTCAATATAAATTTGAAAGTATGTGTCGTGCGGTCGCGCACTTCGAGAAATCTTTTTGGAATCTTCGGAATCTTTGGAAATCCCAGAAATCCCTGGATACCCCTAGATACCCCTAGAAATCCCTAGAAATCCCAATAAATCTTTGGAAATTCCTGGATATTCCTAAAAATATATGAAATTTTGGAATCTCCGGAAATCTCTGGCGAATTCCGGAGTGTGTAGCCCCTCTGTATTTGTGTACCTTGTTTATTCCCTTGAAGCCTATTATTTCAAACTAATTTACATTATTCAAACAATGATATTTATTTAAAATGATGAATTAAAAATTAATGATTAATTTAAATTAATAATTATTTTTAATTTTGTTTCAGGAAGTAATCTTATAGAGTGGTGGACAAAAAAAGATAATATTAACAAAAATTGAAATTGAAAACAACCTTCTTAAATTAGGTATGCCTTATATTAGGTAATATTATTTTAATATTTCTTTTTATTTATATTTATTTATTTGCTTATTGACTTCTGCTCCGATTCTCCTGACCGAAAATTTTGTTGAAAGTGAAAAATCCCCTACAAACGATCGCCAAAGTTTCATATCCACCTATCCCCCAAGGTGCCATTTAATACTGAAAAAAGTTACGTATTCATTGCAACAGCAAATTCCTTCGTAGCTACTTTATAAAAACAATCATTAAAATTTTTAATGCAAGTTTTTACAATTTTTAATTTTAACTGTTTAGCCTAGTTAAAATAACAGTTTTAAACTTTTTTTAATCCATTTTATATTTAGTGATCGCAAGAGAAAAATTTGAAAGCTGCTAGTGTTAATAGCAGCAGTCGCAAAAGAATACACGACAAAGTACATAAGTTGAATTAAAATAGTTTTTAATAAAAGTTATTTCTGACGTTTTATTATCGCAAAAAGTTTGCGCCTGTCTGATGTAAGCATTACTCGCAGTCACTTTACGAATCTAATGATTAATTAAACAACGTCTGTTCAGATTCAAAGTGAATTTTGTTTTTGAAACTTCAAAATTAGTTTTTATGGGGATAAAGCTTGATTCTAAACCGGTGCAATATACAATTTATAACACGGGGCCGCGGCAATAAATTCTGTCTGTACGAAATTCTGACATTTAACAGCTGAATTTTATTTGCCAAGTGAAATATCACTGCAATTTTAAAGTTATGCGTGCGCGTACTACTTCTGCTCTTAAATTGAAATAATATATAAATTAATTCCCTCCGCGTCCCGAGGATCGTTCCCTCCCTTTTTTTATCTCTTTCACCCAGGAGGCCCGAAATTTTCTCCGTAAATTACGCCCCGACAACTTGGACAATAAGGAGTCAAAGTACATTCGGAAATTACTAAGGAGCCGCACGTTTTACGATAAACTAGGTAAACCATTTCTATTAAGTTTCCGAAGTTTAGCGCGAGAAATGCTAGAATTGAAGAACGAATATAAGAAAGAGAAGAACGAGGATATAACTTTCGCGGAGTTGCACAGGAAAGTTTTTTAAATTTCCTTGCGGAGTACAGTTCATTTACCTATTCTTACGTCTCGAAGACCAACTTCTTGCTCTGTTTTCGCACTTGGTATTCCGATAAAAAAAGGAGTGAAAAATCCCGCTTGTCAGAACACAAGTTCATTTCCAGCAGTCATAAACGTTCGTTGGCACCATCTCGCTCTTTTACTCGCTACTTTTTCTCTTTGCCCCGCGTCATTGTGCCGCGCTGCATCGAAATTCCTTTAACAAATCCGCGAAAATTCTTTTCAATTGCTTTTTACTTTTATAACTTTGTGAAAACTTTGATAGCGTGTTCCATTAATTTCTTTGCTTTAATCAGAATTTATTCCTGCTACGTGTTATTATTCCTTTGATAATTTTTCTTTTGTTATGTATTTAAAATATTTATAATAAATTATACAAACGTTTCTGTAAAACCCTCACTGTTCTATTGCATTTAAAATTAGGCGTAAAATTAGAAATGAATTGAATGTATTAAAGTACAGGACTATGAATTTGAATAAATAAAAGTCATCTAAAATGCATCATTTCTTTCCAGGCTAATAGTCCAGTAGAGAAGTTTTAAATGACGGATTTTGCAGTATTTATTTTTCAATTTATCTTTAATTTATTCAGATTATGTTTCTCATTTAAAAAATATTTAATTTTTTAATTCCAATCATTAATTTTTTTATTGCTAATTACTTTTATATAAAATATAAATAACATAATCTTCTTCCAAATTGTCTTGCGTAATATCTAATAAATTCAATTCTGATTACTCGTTCAATTATAAGCCAATTATTCTTGTAACTCACTCTGAATAATGAAGAATATTAGCTTTGTAATTTTCTCAAAATTATAGCCAGTTCTATCCTTTAGCAATTATACCAAAACGCAGCCGACCTATGAATCCCAAATGTTTCATTGTCATTACTAAAACAAGCGATAATGCGCTACAAAACTATTTGCTTGTCATTATTCAGTATGATTCATTCGAGCCTGGTGGAGTCGGGGTGTGCTCACGAGCGAGGTGTCAAGTAAAACGGAAAATTAGTAGAAAAGCAAAGCTTTTAGTTAACGTTAAAACACGAAAAGATTTCTCGGGTTCATTTTATCATATTTTATTGATCTTTCTAGTTAAAGGGAATGGTGAGGGGATGCAAGCTTGATTGATAAGTGTGTACTCTTAATTTTCTTAAAATTTACGTTATGAAATAAGTGAGAAATTATTTATTTAAAAATTGTAATATCACTGAAAAACTTACGCAAAAAAATGCCCGATAAGTTTTGCAAGACTTGAAATTTTTATGGGAAAAGCGCTGTAATTTTTATTTCAATCTTTGAGAGTAGACCATAGTGAAAGTTTTTTATATGAAAAGCTTTGTAAAAATTATGATGATTTCCCTGTAAAAATTATGCAGCTTTCCTGTAAAAGTTTTATACAAGGTTTTCTATATGAAATCTGACTCTGACCAACTGTTCAAGATTGAACTAAAAATATGTTATTATTTCTCTGTTTTTAGTTTTTGCGCATAATTTTTATAAGGAACTTCGTAGTAAATTTTACTAAACAATTATCGGAGTAAATATTTGTGTCATTTAAGCTAATATTTTATTGATTTTTAAAAACTTAAAATAATTCGTGTTGGATAATTGTATATTTCACTGATTTATATTTCCAGATTCAATTTACCCTAGTGTTTAAATCTTTAATTCGTGCGCACGATAAGCAAAGTGTGAAAACAATTTGCCCTGTGTTTTTAGAATGGAACTTTCAAGTTCAATAACTCGGGTACAATGCATTAAACTTCAATGAAAGTCATTAATCAAAAGCACGCGTACTCTGTCGCCCGCAGCGTTGAAAAAAAAAGACGACTCATAAATCAGCCGATATTTTCCTTCTCTTCGCACTAGGAGCGACGCGAGCGATCGCGTAAACTCGCATAAAAGCGAGATCTAAATTTTTACGGTGCGCATTAAACGTAACCGCGCGTATTAATCGAGTGCGCATAAAAACCACGTGGCCGCGCGACCGGCGCATTTCAGTCCGCAGCCGGAGGCATCGAAACAAAAAATCCAAATCCCCGCGCGTAAACAAGCTCGGAGCGCCGGCGCTTGGCTGACGCAGCTGCAAAACGAGCATGCAGTCATACACTGTGGCGCGCGCGTCACCTCCGCTGCGCTTCCTCCTCTCTCCTCGGCCGCCAGCTGCGGATAATTAGTGCGTACACATTTAGCGTGTAAATTGATTCGTTCGCTCGTTTTCTCCGCGCGCGCGCGCGCGTTCTTTTTCCGACTTTTTATTTTCGCGTTTTTGGCGGGACCCGCGCGATTCGGGTCACCGAGCTCTCGCGCAAAGTTCAGTAGCGAGGACGCGACGAGCCGTTGCGCAACTTCCGCGGATCTAACGGCGTGGGCGCAGCTCCTCGCTGAGATTTTCCGTGATTTTTCGCTGCATCGCGAAGCTTTGTTCCGAGCGCGTACGGGCGATTAGTTCGCGAGGGCTCATACTGCGGTTGCTTCTAATTGCGCGGGATCCGCTGCTTGTTAGTGATTTCGCTGCGTCGTTGTTTTTATTAAAGATTATTTGTTTCAAAATGTATATTTCGAACTATAATTATGAAAATTATAGTATATTTTAGAAAAATTATTTCCTTTAGGCCGTTTTTACGCTAGCGAGTTCGTGTCTTACGCAGAAATATTTCAGTTAACAATTAACTTGCCTTATCACTGTAATTTTCTTACTATGCCAGCTATCTTTTTTCATCATTATGTACTATTAAGGTATTTTCATTTAAAAATTTTCTGCATGCAAGAAAAAGTAATTGAAGCGAATGATGTACATGTTATTGATTGCAAGGCACGTCGTAACTTACTGAAATGCCAAAGTTCTTGCGGTTTTAGTTACTTTATTAATATCGTTTAATAAAAAGATTGAGTTGGCAAATCGACGAATAAAAAAGATTACACAGAAATTTAATATGCAAGTCTCGAGAATGTTAAGAAACTTAATCCAATAATCTGAAAAAGTAAACTTCGATACCCATTTTTTGTAATTATAAAAAAGCAATTTTAATCTAAAAGTCTAGCATCACTTAGAAGTCACATGTATTTGAAAATTCTATCAATTCCCTATCTAATGACAAACGCACATTCGAACAATGCAAAGACTTCATCGAGTCATCCGCGGTATTCTAATGAACGGCAGCAATAATAACTCCGCGCATAACCTTGATTCCAGGCTTCGCCAGCATCCCGCATTCCCGCGAGCGGGTCCCGATGAACGGCCGATAATTGATCGCGAAGAAAAAAGGGCCGGGAAAGGAAAAAAATTCAGCCAGCCCGCAGCGCGCGAGCGCTAATGCAATTTTAGCGCGCGCGCGCTCGAGGGAGCGTCGTCGCAACAGCGTCCCCATTAATTGGCCGTCGCGCGCGTGCATTTTCCCCGTCGCTCCTCGTCTCTTCATTAAGCGTCGTTCGGTGTAATTGACTGAGAGCAGATAATTTGACGAAAGCGCTAAAAGGACGTGGGGGGTGGGGTGGCCCCTGTTACCCTGTGTTCCCGTCTCTCGCGGCCGGGAGGACGCTACACTCGCGCGGCGCAAAAAATAAAAGCATCCCCGAGCGCGCGGCTGCTGCTGGCACTTTATCTCGCGCCGGAGAATTTCGTCGCCCCCCTTTTGCGGTTATTGCGCAGAGTAGAGAAGGAAGGAAAAAGAGGAGCGCTGTCTAGTCGAAAATACGGAAAAAAAGGAAGGAGGAAGGAGGGAGGAGGCAAGGAGGTGTACGACGGCGCCCGGGCGCCAAACCGCAAAATCGATCGATGTATTTCCTATGTGCGTGGCCAAGTGGATTAGCGCGCGGAATCCATCGGCTCTTTGCGGGAGAATCAATTTCGCAAATACCGCAAACCTCTAATTAAAGTTGGAGCGAAAGAGGGCGGATCGAAATTATTTCGATGCGCCTGGGCCTGCTCCGCGTTCTTTAAACGCTTTTTTTTTAGTTTGGCGCGTCGTTTTTTAATTAAAAGAAATGTCTATACCGATACCGGTCGCGATGAGGAATGGATATTGAAATTACGAAAAAAATTCGATACTCCAAGGAAATATATTTATTTAAAAAAAAATGATACTATTATTGAATAATATCAACTTTTTTCACTAGATTAATTTTATCGTATTTAGAAAGAATTTCGTCCCAATTTTTCACCACTCGTGAGTACGATTTTTTAGTAGATTATTTTTAAAATAGATAAAGAATATTCTCTTTTTATTATGAAAAATTTGTATGTACTCGAATTAGTATTTTCGGATTTAGTGCGTAATGAAAATATTTGAAAATATCGATGTTAGAGTGAAAGAGTAAAATCTAAATATTTCTTGACATGGTAATGATGAAAGAAATCCGCCCTGTAAAAATGTTTTCTTTCTTAAAAAGCATTCTACTAATGTTGTTAGGGGATTTTAGTTTCGTTGGTATATATCGCCGTGAATGTAGGAGGATGAGAAAGCGACGAGAGTCGACAGTAGCGATAGTCTTAAAAGCAAGGCTATCGTTTATTTTTCTATGCAGAAAAAGTAGCGGAACAGGTGTTTTAGGAACGCATGTTAATGCATAACAAATCGCTTACTTTAATTAACATTTGAAATTGAGAATACGGAATCCTGAATTAACAATTAATTACAAAGTGTAGAAATAATTTGTTGATGCTTAATGTATGGTTAAAATTGCTTATTAAGTTATTTAAAACAACTTCATTATTTCAATATGGACTATTTTTATTTTTTTTTTTACGAAAAAATGATTATTTTAGAAATATTTAGATTTTCATCTTTTATATAAGATATAATTATGCATTTCAAGCAGACGCGAATATTGAATATGACAAAGGAAACTTAGAATTATTTTATAAAAATTTGATTTTAGAAATTTTATGAATTATTTAAACTGTTAATGATTTAATTTTGATTCCCGTTTTTAGTAATAAATATTCTATTAGTATAAATGATTATTTATAAGAATTGATGCATTTTATTAAAGTAAACACTAACCGAGTCAAATTAAGCAGTGTTTACACTGCAAAGCACGTTTCAACCGTTTCTGTAAGAAATTGCATTAAAATATTCTTAAAACATTTTTACGTTTTATTCTCTACGCGCGCAACAGTACGTTCCTTTGCATCCTTCATTACATAAACATGAAATTAAAAAAGATAATCATAAAATTTCTACTAAATAATCATTTAAAAATACTCCTCAAAAGAAATGAATTGATGTAAAAAATATTAGCATAATTTAGTGTTCCATAATTTTGACGGGAATGTTAGAACATGAATAAAGTTAGATCGATTTATCATTATTATTTATTCTACATTCCACTCTATTTATCCAATACGTAAGGGCCGACGTTCTGCAGGATATTCATGACTGGCATAAAAATTCAAATATTCCTCGGAACATCAATATTCGCATATCTCTAAAAAATCTATTCCAGGCTTTCAAGTAATGACGAGACAGTGATAGCGCCGGGGAGGAGCGGCCAGGGGTCGAGCCTTCGAGACCACCCACGGCCAAAAAGGAAAATAAAGAATGAGAGCCGCGCGCGCGCAAGCAGCGATAAAAAAAACGCCGGGCAACAACGGCTCGTTTCCCCACCGAGCCCTCGACTGGAGAATCTCCGCGAGTGGCTTTGCCGTGGCGGTCCTACGTCGAGGTCGACGTCGACGGCGACTCGAAAGGGTCATGAAAATGAAGTAAGCCCTCGAGGGTCGCCGGTGGCCGGCCTCCCGGATTTTCTTTGCGCCGAGTCGCGGGTGTCCGTGTATGTGTGTGTGCGATTCTACTTTGCGCGAGCGCAACTCGAGGATTGTTCACCTACCGTTGTAATTAACACTTCATTGAAGTTTCCTCCGGGTGCCTCTCTCGATGCCTCTTCAAACGCGGCGCGCGTCGCGCGCCCCTCGCTCTCTGCCCCGTGCGCCTCGTTTCTTTCTCATTTTTTTGTTTCCTTTGCTCAGTAAACCCTTTTGACGATCGACGATTATCTTTTCACGGGCTGCAAATGATTTTGAGAGATTCAGTGTCGGTTGATCGATAAATATTTTCTTAGCGGAAGCGTTTGAAAGCGTACGTAATTATTAAATTGCATTTATTTAAGTGTATTAATTTGAAGATTGAATGAACAAATTAACGAATCCTTTTTTTTAGATAGCACGCGTTGTTAATTATCAATTCGATAAGAGTTGGAACAAAGCTGGCTTATTCAAGCCTTTTAATTTGAATTTTCTCCATTGTAAAATATTTACGTAAAGCGTTAAAAATAGCCGAGGTTTGTGTTACACTCTACTAAATACACTAAACATTTTACACTGCGTAAAAAGTTTGTTTATTTAGGCATTAGGAAAACCGAGAATCGGTTCGAATTTAAATTTTTAATCCAAGAAAAAAAGTGCACCCCTCGGCTAAAAAATAAGTAAGTATCGGTTTTATTGCCACCGGAAACTAGGATCGTTTGATTAACGATGCAACCTCGGAGGGAACCTTCGCGTTTCAAGAACACCACCTACGCCCGAGCTCGAGCGGCAACAAAGGTTTAAAATATCCGAATCAATCAATCGATCAGCATCAGCACAAAAAACATTTACAGCTCTCGCGAGAGTCCAAGGAGACACCTTCCTCACCGCACCTTGCTTACTTTTTTCCGAAAGACCCTCGAGGTCCCCCGCTGCAGGCACTGGGCGATCCGAGCGCGCGCGCGAGTAAAAGAAACGCCAAGACCGAAAGTACAAGAGTCACACGCGCTGGCCGCGTCGAGAGGACGGCGGGGCGCAAGAACAGTGTCGGCCGCGCGACATGGTCAACAGTCGCACTCGTCGGCCTCGGGATTAAGAGTTGCGGGGGTGACGCGCGGCATGACAGCAGTCCGCGCCGGTGGGGCCGCCGCGTGCGTGCGCGCTGCGCTCCTCAGCTCCGTGCGTCCCGTCGGCGGGCGCGCGTCGGCTCACTCTGCCGGGCCGGCGCGCGGGACACAGCGACGTCGTCGACGCGCGGCGCGCGCGCGGCCCCCTCAGCAGCGCCGCCACCGCAACCGAGCCGCCGAAATGCTGCACGCGCTCGCGCGATCCGCCGAATTTCCCAAATCTCGGCCTCCCTCCTTCCGCCTCCACCCCCTCGCTCTCTTTTACGCTCGGCCGAGCGTAATGTGTACCTGCGCGCGCGCACCCTCCTGTCCCTTTTTCGGTTTTCCCTCTTCCGAGCAGCCTGTTTCGCCGCCAGCGCTCTTTCCTTCCGCGGGGATGTTTTTCTTTCTCTTTCTTTTCGCCGCGCGTTTTCTTCCTCCTCTTTTTTTTTTTACTTTTCGAGGCAGATATTTTGGGAGCCGCGCGAGTTCGTGCGTCGAATGCGGAGCGCATCTGGCGCCGAAGCGTTCTCTCCTTTTAATCCATAAATTAAAGCCCCCGAGCGGCTAAGTCAATCAATTTTCCATCGTTTACGGAGTCTCTTTCAAATCGTCAATTCAATCGGCAGCGCTCGCTCCCTCCTTTTTTTCCCTCCCGCGGACGCGATAGACCGTTCCTTTCTTTCGCTTGATGTCACTTTTTGTTAGATCCTCCACGCGCTCAAAGCTTTACTTTTCGCTGGATTTTTTTAAATTGGAAAGGGAATTCCAATTTGTGTAATGTTTTAAAAAAAATGCCGGTGTGAATGGGCTTCTTAGCCGATTACTTTCTTGCATGCATTGTCGGGGTCGTTTAAAAAACTTTTTAATTGGAAAAATGTAACGCCTCGCGCATTTCGTGCGTAAAATTTGCTGGATTATATTCCATTTCAATTTCGCTTTTCAACGGGCGAACCGCTTTTTCACGCATCGTGTAAAAATGGCGTTAAAGTACCGGCGCAAAAAAATTATATTTTCGTTTAAAAAATAAACGCGTAGACGTGTATTTTGTTTGAAAATTCAATTTAAATTTCATTAGATTTACGCAGTCATTATTTATGCGCTGCCCCAACGAGTCGATCCCGAAGCGTGTCCTATAGGGTACTGCTGCAATTTTCTAGCTCCCCAATGCGCGTGTATGCCGACATTTTTTTTGTCTCTTGCTTTTTTATTTTCACCTTTTTTTGCTGCTCATGTTTTGCAGCAGTTATTTTGTAGCGGAAGAATTTTTAAACGATTTATTTTCAAAGTAAATTCAGTTTAATTTTAGTTTATAAAATTATGGGTAAATGATCGTAATTATCATAAATAATATAATAAATTTAAATTGCAGAATCAAATTATTGAATTCTCTTGAAAATTCTTGAATATATGATTTCCGGTTCGCTTGTATTTCAAGAAACATCTTTAGTTTTCCGTCAGAGCTTTCTTTGCAACGAAAAATCATGATCTTCTCCAGAACAAGTATTTCATGTCACATTTTTCGTAATGTTATATCTGACTATTACACAATTTTTTCTCTAACAGAATTCTTTTGACGTACAACAAGTCTAAAATATTTTCGTAGAATCGTCATACATTTTTATATTTTTATCCCTCATCGCGTATGCTGCAAGTGATTGTACAAGGGAAGCCCGAGCGCGAAAGTGCAAAATTTAAATATCGCATTGTACTTCCTTTGCATTTAAAAATAAGCTCTTTGAAGTATTCGCGAAGATCATTACCGCCGAAAATTTAGCTTCGCGCATTCCTCATTTATTCGCAGCACTAAATTTAGCCGACCGGTTATTTCGCTGTACCTCATTTCTCAAACATTTTATTTCCCTCCTCTCTCGCCCGGTAACAAGGCTAAAAGAATAAGGCAAAGACATATCTCGAAAAGCTGTCTCCTCGCTCGTTTTTTCCGCTGTTCTCTCGCCCGTTTTTTTTCCTTCCGCCGCACCTCGTGCGCAAACCCCTCCCGCTTTTTTTGCTCTCCTCTCCGCGCACATCCGCGTGGGCTCGTGGGCCGCACGCTTTTTCGAATCGGTACGTCTTTTTCTCTCGTTCGCACGTGACTCCGCGCCGAGCCCGAAAATATACGCGGGGGCGCAGCGCGGTACGTCCCGGCGACGTGTGTTTTGATAAATGCGCGCGCGCGCCCGTGTGTACTTTTCGGAATACGCCGTGGCGCCCGGCTTATGTCCAGCGTCCAATACACGCGGCAATGAATTCGCTGATTGATCGTAAGCTTGAGAAGGCCAATTGATGGAGAAATACGTGCCTCGACGCAGCCTCCATCGATTGCTTTGCGCACTTTTCCCGGTATTGAGTAGATTTTCTTTTTTAAGAAACTAGCTTCCGGCGTTGTTGGTTGTATCTACAATCAAATCCATTATTTTCGGTTAGTGTAAGTTTATTCCAAAGTGTGCTTTGCAGTAGTTTTGGCCTTCAAACGGTTCTTTAAACAAAATTTTTAAAGGTAAATAAGCTGAACTTAAAAAAAAGAACATTACAATTCAATATGTTTTCATTTTAAGCCGTTTCCAACCTGTTTTCATACAGGTGTATTATATTTGATAAAAAGCACCTTTATAAGCTATAAAATATTTCACTAAAGTCCATTTTTTGCGAGGTGAAACGTGCGAATCTTATTATTCTTATCGATTCGTTTTTTTCTTATCGAACCTAGTTCAAGGCCTGACCATGAAAGAAATGACGGGGAAAAAAGACATTTAACGGGTGTAAATATTGAGGGCTCAGTTGATCCTCGCTTGCGAAAGCCCAACAGAAGTCGATGCCTTTTTTAAAGGTCACTCAAATACATTGCGTCATCGTGATACAGGAGAAAAAAGAGGGTTAGATGAGGTGTGACTAAACGATGACGAGGGCATCGATTACGCTATACCATGCCCACGTTATGTAACTCATCCTCGAGAAGGGTGCAGCTCTCGTTGGCTCACTGTCCAGTTCCGTCATTTTCTGATTATTAACGGTTCTTTGTTTGACTTGAAAAGAGTACATTCTGACGTACTAAATATTACACGCTTCAAAGTTTCGTATATTTTTAGTCAGTTCGAGCGACCTGATTTTTTGAATGCGCAGTTCATTATGATTATTATTTTTCATAAACGCATGAGGTATAAAAAACTCCGGTAATTAGTGGCCATTTCTAAACATTTTTGAAATGCTTTTTTGATTATTTTATAACGAGCCATTTCTATCATACACGAAGAAGTTGCAGGCATAAAATGATTAAAAAAGGCTTTTTAGAATTCTTAAATAATGGTCAGTTATTACCAGGGAAGATTTTAAGACAAAATTTTAAGTTAATTTCTCTTATGAGAATATATGGTCACATACGTAATGGAGTAAATAGTTGATGGTGTACTAAATTATGTTAATCATAATATAAACCCTTATCGATAACCTATAGCAGCATAAATACCCTCTCTAGTTTTAATGATAAATGGAACAATCTAACATTTACTCGAAAAGGGCAATAAAGAATAAATCAGTTAATTCTACACTAAAAAGGCAGACGAACAAAAAGCCTAGGTACTACGCATTTCATTTTCGTCTATATTTTGAATGAGAAACCATTTAAGCGCACTCAAAACGCTTCGAAACTAATTATGCAGTTATTTTTAAGTGCAGCCGCGAGCATAAATTTCGAGCGAAGCGAGTTAGCCGATATCGATCCACCAGCAAAGCCCCCGTATTTTTTAATCAAAGAAATCCTAAATGGCTCGACCGGCGTCGTTCCCCGTATACACATTACATCAATCATAAGCGCGAAAAGCTACGATCTCCTTCGGCCAAATAAAAATTCAGATGGTCCAACGCGCGCGAAACTCCGGAGGAAACCCCGAAAATAGGCGCGGCAACGATTTGAATGGGCTCCAGCCCGCGGGTAAAATAAAAAAAGAAGTTATATTACCAAAGGGGGGACGATAGCCCTCGGTCGCGCGTACTTACCGCAGGGTTTTTTGGTCCATGTCGAGGGGATGGAAGCGCACGCTCGGGGGCGAGAAGCGCGCGAGGTTCGAGTCGGCGGGGGCGCCAGGGCTCCGGGGCGAGGCCGTGGCGGCGGTCGTCCTGCCGGGCCCCCTGACGTAGGCGGCGCTGTCGGAGTACGTGGTCAGGAGAGGCCGGTGCAGCAGCGCCGGGCTGTCAGCTGCCGAGGACGTCTCCGACGTCATTATCGCTGGACAAAAACAGCGTCATTGTTTTAAGCGACGCCCTAAACTGCGGCGTCGTCCGGCCGGCAACAGAGAAACAAGAACGGACCAAATAGCCTGGTGATGAGAAAAAAAAAGCGACGACGCTGCGTGTGGCGCAACGTCGTCGGCGTTGGTGGGCGCGATCGTGATCGCACGCCGCTCTTACGCGGTGTCGTTGAAAAAATTTCGCGTGTCAACGAGTCCATCGATTTTATCGTGACGCGGCACAGCCCGCCGACGGGGTGTTTTCTTTTCTTTTGTTTTGCTATCAACTTTTTTTTCTCAAGACGATCGCTCGACTTAGGGATTCAAAATTTCGTGCTTTAGTGCAAAGCAGTTATTGAAAATCGTTCTCGTGGAGAGTGCAAAAAACGTTTAGTATGTGCTGTGCAAAACGTGCTTTTACGATTTACTATCAACAAGTTTTCTATTATTTGTCGAAAAGTTAACAGTTCGTTAAATCGTTTTATTAGTTTGTCACGATAAGAATACAATGAAAGTTACTGGCAGTTTTATTTATTGTTACGTCAAAGATAAGTCTTATTACGACGTAACATTATTATCAGATTGATATTTTTTTCAGCAAATAGAAAAAAACTTGATTAGACAATTAGAGGGGTGAATAAAGTATTATTTACATGGGCACACATATCTTTTTAGAATTATTATTTAAACATGCAAACATTTATATTTTTAGATTTTTTTTATCGATATCTCGGTGGATAAAGGAAACTTACTTTTTTTTTGTCAGCTGGGCAACAGCGTTTCTCGATCTTTGTTAGACATTTCTTGGACAATTCAATGTGTTCTCATTGAATTGTTACACATCTGAAATTTAGAAAAAGTTGACTATTATTTTAGGAACTTTAGTAGGTATACAATAATTTGTACTACTTTTAGCTTTGTTGGTAAATAACACACAAATAATAAGTATGTAAAGTGTTCTTGTAATTGAATGAATGATGTAACGTTAAATAATTACAGATAATTCAACATACAATTTATTTATTATACTGATTACGATATCAATTTATTTTCTACCATAGTTGGTACATCAAGAAATTAGTATATCTTTAAAACACTCTAACATAGATAATGTCTACGAATTAGAGGGTATACATAAAATTTTTAAGAGGTAAATGGTAGCATGCTGTTCAGTTTCTACAGCAAAATAATCTCGTGAAAATAGAACTATTAGGTAATTTGGGTTCACGGAGACAGATTAACATTTAAAATGCGCCAAAAGGTTTTACACAAAAATATTGCATTCTTTTCTTTAGTCCTTGTACACGAGAACATTACCATACTTCGAAATATTTGTTCAATAATTATGCGACCCTAATAGTCTCATTTTTCTCCCGCCTTCCCAATGCCTGACATGTTCTACTTAAACACCGCAAATATTAGTGGTTTCAAAGTAAACAGCTTTATTTGCTCTCGTCACGTCACCCTAGCGTTTGAAATACGTTCCAGTATGAAAATCGGCTCGCAACAAAGTCTCCCGCGCCGTCGATTGATTTAAAAACTTCACCGCTAAGGTCCCCTTCGCCATTGATCGTTACTTCCCTTCGTCCTCGGAGCGTGAAAGAGCGCGATAAAATCAGGACCGCGACGGGGCGCGAAAGCTCGCACGCGGTTCGTTAAGCAGCGTCAACCAGCAACAAGTTCACTGGCAGGAATTCAACGAGCGCTCGGCCGAGGCTGACCGACTGCCAAGAGTCTTTCGTCGCTCGGCCAGGACGATTAGCCCCCGCGCCGGCGAAGAGCAGCTGGTCCCGTGACTCCTCGGGGGCCGACGACGCGCGCCATTGACGAGTATCAAAGGGGATAGCATGAAAGTGCGCCGGTTTAGCAAACGAACCGGCTCACGGCCGGCCGGACAAAAGGGGGATGTTTGTAGCCTTGCCTTGGCCGCTCCGCTTGTATAATTGCTTTACGGCTGCTTGTATTCTTTTGATATGGGAGAAGCTTGTTTTCGCTGCTAGGAGATTCTAAGTATAGTTTTGTGCGTTGCATTTTGTGCATGCGATGCTTTACAACTGCGCGTGCCGATCGATTGAATATTGCACAGATGCATTTATTTTGTTTAACTGCTTACAAGATTGCTTTTTTTTACTTTTCAGTGATACCGTAAGCTTCGTCGTTCTTTCTTCTTATACTGTCTCTTTAAAACTTTTACGACAGGCGAGGTATGCAAATTTTTTAAAAATACCTCGCAAGTCCTTTCGAATAAGCACGTTTTTGTCGTAAAAAAAGTTTTCCCCTATAAAGCGCTGCGTACCCAGTCATTACTATGATGAACCTCGAGTGAACTTGAGCAACGAGTGCACTTCCGCCAAGGTCCTCCGTTCCTCGAATCACAGCAGCATTCGATAACAAGCTACGCTGGATCGCACTAACTGTCGGAATTTTGGGTAAAAAAAGAAAACAAATGCCTTGTAACAAAAGCGCTGACCATGCGCTACGCAAACGAGGGTTGCTGCACTGATAGAGTCCTCCTTCGATTTAGCGCTAGGGAGCTTCCCGAAGGGACGCCAGATGTATATGTCGCAGAATAACGTAAACCCGCCCTTTTCTCTTTTTCTTTCTTCAGGATCATTCCCCGGTTACGGCGGTTTTTGGACTACTTGGTCCTGCTCGTTCGATTTTCGTTTTCTTACATCTTACTCGCATTGTCCAGATAAAAAGTACGAAGGAGTTTCAGGTCGTTCCAGAAGATGAAAGTTCACGCGCGAGCGCGGAGCAGAAGGTGCAGAACAATGAGGGTAGCTGACTATTTTGACGGACGAGGGACGCGTTTTACGGCGAACCGACCGTAGGTCTTTGGTGCAGGGTAACAATATCGCTGAGTCAACGGCGTCGATTTACGTGCAAGAAAAGTGGGTGAAGTAAAAAAATGACTTGATTTAAGACGAGTTCTTCGAGTTCTCATCAAAATAAAAGTGATTCACGTCTGGTTCACGCGAATAAAACATCGTGCAACGTATTCGTGTGTTCGTGACGTCTGTAAATTTGAATGCGCAATTTAAATAGCATATAAATTATTAATCTGTTACTATTGAATAAAAGTTGAAAGGGATCGATTTAAACAATTTAATTGATTTAAACTGAAAAGGATTGTCCTGTTCTTTATTGATTTATTAATAAAATATGAACCATCAAAAATTGCACTCACATTGAAAAAATGACCACGATTAAATTCTTATTAGTAACAGTTTTTATAATAATAATTTTAATCTCATATCAAATCTAGCCAATTGAACCTAATTCTTTGTTGGCAGTAGAATTAGCTAAATTCCTGTTCACACAGAGACTTTGCGATCATTTATTTGCACAGCAAATTTGAGTAAATTGAGCATCCCCAAAAGGACGTCAAATTTTTTGAGTGAAAAAAATCTGAAATAAGCTGGTCAGCGTGAATAGTAAATTTCATCTAAAATTAAGATCACCGAGTAAATTGGACAAAGAGCAATCGAGAGCAGATATTTGTGCAATCGATCCATTCTCCGTTGATTCTCGCCCACGTTTGCTCAGTCCAAATGCTCGTATTTAAGTCACTGATTTATTCTCCCGTCTTCGCGAGTCCCTCTCCTCCCCTTCTCTCCCCCGCCTTTATCGTCGACTCGGCAAAAATATATTTGATGAGCACGAAAAATATTTATTTTCGCGAAGGCGGATTCAGCGCTGCGCCTCGGTTCGAAAAATAGGGAGTAGACGGGAAATTAGTGATCGAAAAGTCGACACCCTGTAGTATCGATGCTGCGCGGATAACGGAGCGGAGCGGAGCTTCCGCGGATGGGAATGAGCTTGCGCGTGGACCGATTCGTATCGGACGTCGATAAGGAAGCTTCCACGAGCTCGTCGCGCATCTTCGGCGGAAGTGCACTGCTCCGTGCGGTGTTCGGTGATCTTTCACTTTTTTTTACCCGGCGCAGCTGAAAGAAGATCGCACGGATAAGAAGCTACGGAACCAGTTGAGTTAGCGAAATCCGAAGTTGGCTTATAAACTGAGCTCGGTTTGAATGAACTTTTGCCAAGAGCTTTTATGAACTGGGCCATTATGAAGGAAGTTTCAGTTTTTTGCGCCCCATTGCAGCAAGACAAATTGTTCTTTCATTAAATGTTTTAAGAAGAATGATAGACGGCAATATTTTTCGCTGGTTATGTTAAATAGTTTACGATAACAAATATTGACAAGGAGTCCTATAAGTTGCATTACATTTGTCAAATTTCTTTTTTATTTCTTTATGTTTAGAAAAGAATTTCATTATGCGGAATTATGGAAATATGAACAAAATTATATTGTAAAATAACACTTTTAGGTAGCAAATCTCTATTTTATATTTCACAGCCGTATATTCTATGTTACATTGAGAAAAAAGCTTATTCTTACTAAATAAATTTTATTTGTTTTACGTAAATTTCAGTTGATTCAAGTAAATATTACTTTAATTCAAGTAAATGTTGCTTGAATCAAGTAACATTTCTTTAGT
>UXGC01000440.1:0-110173 GCA_900480045.1 Eurytoma adleriae
TAATAAACAAAGACCTCGTCGGTTAAATTATAAATTATGAAAACTATTATTGATACCCACTCCAAAGAAACTTCTGCAAAGTTAACGATTCGGAAAAAAAATAACCCAATTTCTTTGCGTTTTACGTCTAAAAACGAGCGTCGCGAGCATCAAAGGATATTACTGTAAAAAGAAAGTTCGCGTTATTACACACCGACTCCAGCGCGCTACCTTTTTATTTATTTTTCCGTCTAATCTCGTGTATAATAGAACGCTAAGTGTTCGACTCTGAAGGCGAGGTCCATAAAAGAACCAGTAGATCTCGGCGAGTTCGAAAACTCACTTAGCGTAAAAGCCGAAAGCCGCAGTGATAAAACCCCCCGGAAAAATTATGAAACGATTTCCCCCTGGCCGGCGCGCTCGTATTAGCCCCTGCGCAGCCCCGCGTTGCGCCGTATGGCTCGACGACGGCCCGGCCCCGAGATAAAATTTCATAAAAATCTGCTAAACTAGCTCGGGGCTCACCCCATCAGCATCATCCCGCGGAGACGTATAGGTGTGCGCACAAAAGGGGGCCGGGCCGCGCGCCCGCCGAGTCCGATAATGAATGCCGCGAATAATGCATGATCCGCTGCTGAAAGGAATACGAGTAAGAGGGAGCGAGACGGGAATAGAGGGAGAGAGAGAAGAAAAAGAAGGAAAAAAGGAAAAAATAAAGAGAAAAATGTTGTTCGTAGGCGGTGCCATCGACTGCTTCAAGTGCGTGTCGATCGGCGGCGACAACCGGGCCTGCGACGACCCGTTCCACAACAACGGCAGCCTCGAGTTCCTGCAGTCGCCCTGCCTCGGCGGCCGCAAGGGTCGCGACGGCCTCTTTCCCGCCACCGCCTGCATCAAACTTGCCGGCGTCTACGGTAATATTAATTCGCTCGCCTTCGTTTATCGGCGATTCGATTAGCGCGCGAGGAGGACGCTGCAAAATGGAATGTTTTGCGAGCCGCACAATGAGGGAACTTAAATCAGCCGATTTAAACTGTACGCCTGGGGATGTAGCGTCTAATCGGATATTTGATCGCGAAAGTTTTATGTGAAAATGTTAAAAATTTTATTGCTTTGGCGTGAAATGAGTTTTCAATGTATTCAGTAGTGTATTATTTTATTTTGGATTGATGATATAATTTTCGAATGAAACTGCAGAATAAGTTAAATGTGATTCGTTATTCAAGTGTTATTCGACCGTTAAAAATTCAATCAAAATTTCTTGAATGAGATTAGAATTATTTTCATTTGAGATTAATAAATAAATAAATAAATAAATTTAAATATAAATCGAAAGATTCAAAAACTGTACGAGTTATGAATATGAGCTACAAACTAATATATCCAATACAAATTTGAATTTAAAATGAATTTTAAAATATTGACTTTATAGATTCGTTTTCGTATAAGAATCAATTTTTATAATTGGATTACCAGTGCATAATAAGTAATTTAACTGATCGATCAATATGTTTATTTGAACAGCTGACACTGGAGTTTCTTTGACGGTACGCACGTGTGCCTTAGACAGCGGAACATTGACGACCGATTCAGAGTTAATAAGAATGTCTCACTGCGGTGGATTTTACTTCGAAAATAGGTAATTGATTATTTAAAGAAAATATGTATGTTATTTTGCAATATAAAGCATCAAAGTCGACTATTCTTTATCCTTAAAATATCAAAATTTCTTTGACGTGTTAATTTATTAAAAAAAGATTGAACTAATATATTAATAGTTGATTAAACAATAATTACAGCTTTAATCATTATCCGTGTAGGACCCTTCTTAAATCCGAATTTTTCCAAAGTGCATATTGGTGAACCGTACATAAAAAATTCCATTACATTCGTCCGATGGAATATTGAAAAATAATCGACACAATTTTTTTTCCTTTTTTCAATTCAATTTTTATTATAACATAGCTATAGCTTGATGAAGTTGCGTTGACGTCGCAACTCTACACTTCATAGATATAAACACTGTACTTCATGCATACCCTATATGCTGACGTCACTTCGTTAATACACTTTAAACGCCTATATTTCTGTTAATTAATCTAAAAAAAGAAAATAATACGCGTCGATTATTTTTGAATATACTACACTGAGCAAAATTTTCTTGTAAAAATTATGGAAGAAGTTCACCGAAAAAATTGTGGAAAAAAACGTAATCGTTTTCCCATAATTTTTCCTAAACTTTTCATATAATTTCATATAATTCCACATTCACATGAAAATTACGAAGCTTTTTCCGTAAAAATTACCACCGTTGCAAATCCTCTCACGATAACGTTTGCCCCAGCGTAATTTTCACGAGAAATTTCTCTCGGTGCATCAGAGGGATATAACGGGTTTTTATTAAAAAAAATTACACTATGACCCGAAAGGCACCTAAGCTTCTCGAAGGAGCTTAATACCTTGGCGAGCCGCGACCGGATAGTAATCGCGAGATCGATACTCTTTCCGCAGGTACCTGCGCGGTTGCGTGCAGTCCTGCAGCGACGCGGACGCCTGCAACGCGGCGCCCGCCGCCGGCGGCCCCGGCCTGCCGCTGCTGCTCGCCGCCGCCGCCCTCGTCCTCTCTCGCGGGTGCCTTTGAAGCTCGCGCGCGGCGACGCCCCCGTCGTGCGCGCCCCGCGGAGCACCAGGACGAAGCTCGGACGGAGCCCGAGGACGGGATGTGTTCGCTGGTTTTCTCAGGAGACGCGACAGAGACTAATGCGTTGGGAGAAGTTGATCGCTCCGCGATTGGATTGGTCGGACTAATCGTTTAAGTCGTAACCCGAATTTAATTGTGGATCCAAGGCGACGGGACTTTCTCGATCCGGTGGCGTAATTCTTTACGTGCTTAAGTTTTAATGGGTAATCGATACTGCGGATTTGTTTTTTATTCCAAAAGGATAAAGGGCACAACTGTTTTCGCTTATTATTGTAATGCGTGTATATTTCGATTGGGTAGAGGTCAAAATGAGGATTCATTTCTGGTTATTAATAAAGATGTGGACGGGGAATTCTAATAAGACCAGGGTACAATAATTAGGGTATTAATATTCATTTTATTTTGTGAAGTTGGCGAAGTTGGCATCGGAACCTTCTTTAGGGTATTCAGTGTTGAATACATTTTTTTTTCTTTCGTCCGGAAAACGTTACAATGAGTGGTGCAAATTTTACAAAATTATTACGACAGTGACAAATTTCTTTTGTTTTTATTTAGTATTAAGCGATGTAAAATAGATCACGTGACTTCGTGACCCACATACCAAACGCATTCAATTACGCTTCTGAGGAAATTGAAGTTTTACACGCTATTTTCTAAATACTTTAGCCCGTGGAACTAAAAAAATATACATTTATACAATTTCCTGTTAAATGAATTAACATATCCCAATTTAAAAGGTATTCTAATTAGGCCTCGTGACTTCATTAGTAGTATTACGTTGAATAAATGGAATATAATTCTTACGGATTAATGAATTCGACGACAATCACGTGAAATATTTGTAACGCTTTATTTTCTACTTTACGTTGTGGAGGTCAGATCAACGGTAAACCAATTTTTTTTTCTCGTTTTTATTCTTCGCGATTGAAAGATATTTCGAGGAGGGAGGATAAAACTATAATATCGTTCCGCACTTGTGGAATATGCGCACCGATTGAAAACTGCCTTACTAGATAAGTGATTACGGTATTTTTAAGATTATGAATAAGACGTTTACTCACGCTGTACACGCTATCAAAAGTTTTGTAAGATCAATATTGAACACGGCTAAATATATGAAGAAAATGATAATTTCGTATGCAACACCTACAAAAAAACTTCTAGTCAATTGTAAAGAATCTTCAGAAATCGTCAAAATATATCATATCTTGAATCATTGAAAATTGTTTTCAAATTATTTTCCACCCTTTGTATACGTATACATAGTAATAAAGTAATAATATAAAGAATATTATTTATTTTTTTAACTATATTTATTAAAATTATTATTTTTGATTATAAACTTATATGCTATTCAATACTGTTGTAAAAAAAAGAAGGATAATGAATTTTGAGGGTATGCACGAGGATTCATACCGCTCAACGTAACCTAAAATGAGAACGACCCGGGACCCTTAAAAAAAGAAATTACCCAGTAAATTAAACATTTCATATTAAAAAAACACAATTTTTTAAATAACAATGAGGAGGAGGCAAAGAAGCAGAGATCAAGCTGCGTCACCTACCAGACCGCGGGAACGATCCAAGTCGATCACTGACACGCGCAGTGAGAAATTCACGGTTAAAAAATACCTTCATATATTATTAAACAAACAACGCCACTTGGATTGCGTATGTTTAACAGTGCAATTAATATGTACTTCAGAAGTCGACAAAGTTGAAGACGTTGATACTGTGGTCCACGCGAGTAGTTACGTGTACTGGTCGCTGGCTCACCCGGGAGCTCTGCGGTGTCCTCGAGGACCGGGGTATCGCCAGAAACGCACCCGCCGAGGATCCCATGAAATTTATTCCCAGCGTCGTCTCTTTTGTCGTCTGTATATTCATAGCCCATCAGTTCAGCCAGTCCCTTGAGGCCGTAAGTCGCTTTCTTCATGAGTAAATGGATAAAGTGCGATTTAATTAAAAGCTGCGGGTGTAGACATTTTTTGTACTTTTTCTCAGTGCGAAAACATTAGATTCTTGCATCTTTTTTTATTCTTAACGCACAATTTGTATAATAATTTTGTATATTAATTATTTAACAACGTAATGTTAGTTAATTGTTAATACGTTGAATAAGTTTTTAATTTAATACTATAAATTATTATTTTTATTAATTTGCACTTGCACTTGTATTACTTTAAACACATACTCTGCAAAGTACGAGAATCTACTTTTCTTTACGCACGGTGGATAAGCACAAAAACTCGCATTTTGCGTGTGGCACGTTAAAAACATTTTTTAAAGAAAAATTAATCGCAGGACAAAATATGGAAGGCACGAATTCTATTTTAAGAAAATACGTATTCGTAAAAAATTCCAGGTGATAAATAAATGTCTAACGTTGACGAGTTCGATAATGAACGCGGTGTTAAGTCTCACGGAGGCGTTCTCGTGGTACGATATCGAGGCCACGATGAGCGGCGTCTTGATCGTGCTCTTGTGGATAGGCGCGTTCCGCATCGTCTCCAGCACATTCAGCAAGATCGTCGTGTTATCCAAACTTAGAGCATGTAATTACGGGGACTGATGCTTTACTTGTGTGTACACAATTGTCAGGTAATTAGTTTATTATTTCGAAGTATTCTAAATTTTCTGACTAGGGGCTCCATTAATTTTTGGTTTCAGAAAACCTGCAATTTTCGATCTGACGTCGTAATCAGCAGGTGATACTATAGGTGTGGTATTCATAGCCAAAATTTGGAATATCGCCCATTTATCGTCCAGTCAATATCTTATGTAAAAACGTTTGTATATAATAAATCCGAAAGTGTGAATTTTCATTAAATATGTTTTTTTAAATATTTTCATTAATGATTATTTTATAAGTATAACTATTCAAGGTAACATTACTAAAAATTAATAATTTATGAAAAGTAAAACTGAAAACATATTTATTTCACTACAGATTTTTTCACCATCAATATTTTCTGTTTTGCAATTACATTTTTAAGCATGATAAGAGATTAAGTATGAGCTGATTTGTTTAACACCATTTATTTAAATATGAAAGTTGCGCGCCTGCGCAGTTGACACTCGAGCTTTGCACGCGCGCATCGTCTGGAGTCCTATTTAAATAATCCTCGACACGATGAATTTATGATACCCGCTCATTGCAACAAAAATCTTTAACTCTCTACAATATCTTTTTTAATTTTACGTTAACAAAGTTTTTATTAATTTTACGATCACAAAAAATGCAGTTACTCTTTCGACTAAAGTACAAATAATCTAATATTACCACTGCAATATCTGAAATACGAAATACGCCAAAATTATTTAAAAATACATTTCTGTACCTACGTCATCAACTACATTAAATAAAAACAAAGTTTCGACATGCGCAAAGTTTACAAAACACAGCTGCTGCACTCGAAATTCGTAGACAATGCCAGCGCGCGTGCCAGCGAGATCGTGCGTCGCAGTCTCGTCGTCTGCTCCGAGTGCGGATAGCTCGCTCGCTCGGGACCTCTTCACCTCGAGGCTATCCGGAGGCTGTCCCATGTCCAGCTGCTGACCCCGAGCCCGTCGTGTGTCTCGCGGGACATGTCGACGCTTTTCCTCCGTGTCAAGACCTTCGGAAGGTGCGTATCGCCCGGACTCCTAACCTCAAAATTGCAAGGTTGACGCAACGAATGGATAGGCTGACACCTGCGTTCGAAATACGTTTTATTTACGATTGTGCGGATTTAACAAGTGCTTCGGATGTGCCGTGCTTTTACGTTACTTTCTGGCCTCTTTTGGAGAGTCGTTCGTTTGATCGTGGTCTTTAGTTTTCAGTTATGTTTTTGAACCCGTATATGTTTTGTTTGCATGTATATCGTCTTACTAAATATAGATTTTTTTTCTAAACGGGTTTAGTTTTCTATTAGCAAAATTTGTAACTGTTATTTGGTGTGTATTTTGGCTACTGGACACTGGTAGAAGAATCTTCTTTTTTTAATTTACTGTTTTAAATTTTGATACTTGTTTTAGGCTCTCAAGTTCAAAGTTAAAGAGGCAGATAGCAATAAGCTGCATCATGAAGTGTAAAATGCACGATATAGTTTTGGAAGATGAAAGGATATCAGATTTTGAAGCTGTTCATCATGAAAGTGGTAGCTTGACTTGGTTACACAAGGTCGCACCTGCCTTTCCTCTGGATGGCTCTAAGGTACATAATTTTCTTTACTTTATTTTAATAAAGTTTTTGTGCTATACTAAAGCTTTGTATTTTTAGGTGACAGTAATTTACGAACCGTTACAATTTTATTCTACTCTACTGGAAAAATGCAAGACTGCAAAGAAAAGAATAACATTAGCTTCTTTGTATTTAGGCACTGGAAAAATGGAAAAAGATTTGGTAAATTAAAAAGATATTGTAATATTAACACGATTTATCTATGTTCAGAATGATAAATTAACAGTGAATAAACTTTTTAGGTAAAATCTATAAAGGAGAACATGGAAACTAATAGCAACATTCAAGTAAATATTTTGCTGGATTATATGAGAGGTTCTCGAGGAGAAGTTAATTCAAAAGAAATATTACAGCCATTGATTCAAGGAAAATTCGCACAATGCTGTCGTGTTTTTCTTTACCATACACCCAGATTAAGAGGTGTTCTAAAAGCACTTATACCAGATCGATTCAATGAATTAATAGGATTACAACATATGAAATTGTACTTATTTGATGATACTCTTATAATTAGTGGGTAAGAAAATATAAGAAATAGACTACTTGTAAATAATTGCTTTATTCGTAACCTATTTAAGGGGACAAGATACTTAAAGTCTGAAAAAAATAGATATTATTAATCGATGGATTATTTTATTTTTAATTTTTTTTAACATTTTTATTAATATAAAGGACTCAAAAGAAAATTAACTCTAATAAGTCCAAAAAGAAAGGTAACTTTAAGTTTTTGTAAACAAAAATAAGATGATATTTACATCAATAGAAAATTTATGGCCATTGATTAATAATATCTATTTTTGTCAGATTTTAACACTGTCTTGTCCCTTTAATAAGACTTTATTATTTGCTTTAAAATATTTGTTTCAGAGCTAATTTAAGCAATGATTACTTTATTAATCGGCAAGATCGTTACTTTATGATTGAAGATTGTGCAGATCTATGTGACTTCTACTGCAGTCTTGTTGAAAAAGTTACAGAATTTAGTTTTAAACTGCAGCCAGATGGAAGTACTCAATTCAGTGATAAAGTAAAATCCCACCCGTTCAATAGTCCGAATGAAAAATTTGTGGAGGAAGCTTCTAGTAGAATAAATCATCTTTTCCAGACTGAAATTGACAAGCGTTCGGAATTACACAAAGCAGGTATGGTCATTTTTCTCATTAAAAGTACTACAACTTCATGAAACAAAATGATTTTTTTAGATATTCCGAAAGCTGACACCTGGATTTTTCCGTTGGTGCAAATGGGTCAATTGAATGTCAGGCATGATAGTGAAATTACATTAAGAATTCTAGAGACTGCTCCACCCAATTCAACTTTAAGACTTGCCACTGGATACTTTAATCTAACTCCTGAGTACAGAAGTGCCATTATCAATATTTGCCGAGCAGACTGCCATCTTCTTACAGCTCATCCCAAGGCTAATGGCTTCTTTGGTAAATTTTGATAATTAATTAATAAGATGAGATATTAAACGATATTTACTTTATTAAAAGATTGATTATTTGTAGGAGCAAGAGGTGTAGCAGGTGGGATTCCAGCAGCTTACACTAAAATTGAAGAATCATTTTTTAAGTTATGTGAGAAAATGGGTCAGAGTGATAGAATACAATTGTGGGAGTTTGTAAAGCCAGGTTGGACATACCATGCTAAAGGACTTTGGTTTTCGATGCCTGGTCAACTTAAACCATCTTTAACGTTGATTGGATCTCCAAATTTTGGTAGATAGATTTAGCTGCTTATATTTCTTATCATATTTGTTTTTACTATGAAATAATAAAAAACTAAATTTAATTCCAGGCTATCGATCAGTAGAAAAGGATCTAGAAACACAGATAGCAATAGTGACAAAAAATGAGGAACTTCAAGGTTCTCTACAACAAGAGTATGAGAGGTTGTTTGATTGTGCTACACCAGTGACTAGAAGAACTTTCTCTCAGAAAGAGAGGATACCGCCAGCGTGGGTTCGCATGGCAGTGTTCTTCTTTCGTTACTACTTTTAAGGACTGTCGTTATTGATTTTCAGTAAAATATTATCCATAGACTAATCTTTCGTTTTTTCGTTTTCGTTATACAGTTTGTTTCGTGGATCGAAACGAATTTTTAGTGTCGTCTAGATTAAAAATCAAATCGTTCGTCCGTATTTCGGTTAACTTTCTCTTTATCAAATGAGATTCACGGAATAGTCATATAAGTTTTTATTTATACTTTACTCTTATTGTTGTGATTGTAGGATGCGATAGAATTTCGAGGACGATTTTTTTTATGTTTTTGAATTGAATGATTTTTTATGCACTTAGATGTACAAAATGTTAAGCAGTTGTCGTTTTTCTAAAGCGATTTTCATTAAAACCAGCAAAATTTCTTTCTAAATATTCATCAATTTTTTATAAAATTCAAACTATTAAAAAAATGTTGAAGGATTATGAAAGGTCAAACAGTTCTTAAATCGACAAATGTATATTTATTTAAAAAAAAAATCAAGTTGTATATAAATAAAAAAAAATTCATCAGACTCTTAAAACTGGAAGGTAATAAATTATTTTTAATCGACATTTCCTTGCTATCCTATAAGGAATATGATAAAATCCAATATAATAGAAATAATAAAAATAAATTAAAAGTCTTAGACTCATCATGATCATTGTGGTTTCGTACACAAGTTCTATAAAGTAAAAAAGTTTATGCGATTACTCTCGCACTGTCTCTGTTGGCCTGTCGCTTTATCGGCAGTGCTGGATTTATCTTTAAAACAGCCCGCGACCGTACTTAGTTAAGTGAAAAAGCTTCTACGTTATACTTCTTAAGTCTACCGGACAACTTGGTATTTTCGTTTGTCTTCTCTAAAAGTACTGCGAGTTTAATGGCTGTTAGTGACTTAAACTCTAATTTTGTGAAATAAATAGATTGCTTTTTAGCGCGTCCACCTTATTTATCATCTACGGTGAATGTTTCTTCCTTTACGAAAAATTCTACAACTTCCTCATCCATATTCTTAGTATCAGAGTCCAATTCATCTGTATCAATATCTGAAATAGGAAATATATTTCAGTCTATTTCTATAATAAATGAAAAGTATAAACTACTCTTTCTTGAAACAAAAAGTGAGTATTTACTTTCTTTTTTTTAACATTTGTACATAATTTTGTACTCACTTTTACGCAATTCAAGTCGTCGTTTCTTCTGCTTTTTCCACTGATCCACACGTTCAGCACGATAAGTTTCAAACTCCTTCATCAGTGCGCAACGTTTCTCTATTAACTCCTACATTAGACAGAAATTTTTTATCTTATTAATATATTGGGAAATCCCTTAGCTAATAATGAGCTTAAAAAGTAAAATATGCAGATACTGATAATTTGTACTAATTATTATAAGTATGCGTTTTTTTAAATCACGTGCCTTTGAAGCTCGAGTAAGTCGGAGACGATCCTTGCTCTCGAATTGTGCCGAATACTTCTTCAAATTCTTCCTAATATCTTTGATTTGCTCAGGTGTGAGTAGGGTAGGGGGACGTGGCCGCCAGAGGAACTGATTGAACTGGTTAAGATTGACACGCTTTAGGATTCGACCTTGGAATGTCCACATCCAGTAGCCATTATCCACACTTGTCTTCCAACTCGATACTGACGTCACTACATACCTGGTAAAATTTGATGATTAGTATTATCATTTACAGTCTTTATTTAAATTTTATATAAGAACTAGGAAGTTAATGAATTACCGGCCCGTTGGATCCCACTCAACGTCAGAAGTCTGGTAGTGATCAGTCAGATTCATAATAGTGAAGTCATTAGTATCAATAAATTCGAGAGCTCCAGACATAGTGGTAAGACCAGCTAGTACGATAAATTGACCTGACGGTGACCAAAACAGGTGGTTGCATGCTTTCTTTTCCAGTTTTTCTAAAATTGAACAAGTTTCATTAAATGTAAAATTTGCTGTACAGCAATTTCAATGCTCCAACTTAAAAATTTTCTTACTGAGAAGTGCTGGACCGTGACCACAGCGCACCTCATAAAAACTGACATTGACACTTGGCACCTCTCCATGGATGATAGCAAATTTGTTACCGATCGGCTCCCAACCGAAAGCATGTATTGGCTCTTTTATCTCGACACTATCCACTGGTATGAGCTTTTCGCGCATGTGAAATATTTCAAAGTTGTACGACATTCCCTGAAAGTGTTGGAATGTTTGAAATTTACATTCCTAAAATTCAGATATAAAAAATTAGTAAATCTGTATAAAAAATGAAAATATGTAAAGTTGCTAGGAAGATGCGAATGTGGTTGTCCCCAAAATTAGAGTTGCAGGAGTTACCTACAATCTTCATTTTATTTTGAGGGTTTTATGATGATTTTATACTTAAGAACACCTGATGAAATTACTTATTATCATCGATGAAGAAAGTTTAAATGAGATGATAGAAGTTTAATAAACAAGAATGAATGAAAAGTAAAGTTGCATGAGGGAAGGAACCAACCGTGTATTTCTGTTCAGTTTTCTCTTTTTTCTTGGCGAAACGATCTACTTTCACGCAAAGGTAGTCACCAGATTTCTGCCAAAAGATTTTGCAGTCTGCCACATTGAACAAATTGTTTTTACGAATTTCGTTGCGACTATAAAAATGAAATATATTTTAATTTTTTGAAAACAAATTTTTTTAGTCAGATTATAAAATTTAGTTAAGAAAATGTATTACTTAGGAATTTCCATCAGTGTGACTCTTGCTGGTACATCTTTATCCTCAGGAACCCAGAAAGCGATGATATTGTCTGTAGGTGACCAAGTAAAATCCCTGATTCCTGGAATCTTTATGCTTTTCTTGTCCAGCAGACCGAATGACTAAAATTAAGTAAAACAAATATAATAACATTGCTTATTAAAGTAAAACTAATAAAAGAGCAGTGTCGAAAAATTATTCAAAATATTGTATATTCTTACAGGAGTCTCATATACGCTAAGGACGTCCTCGCCCATGTAGGCGACGTATTTGTCATTGTAGGACCAACGAAATATGGGCCAAACGTTAGGTCCCTCGGGGAAGAATGAACGTTTTTCCTGACCAGTGAGAATATCCCACATAACCAGGCGCTTGTCCGTACCCTCTGCGCGCGGAGAGTACGTTACCAAATAGCGTTCGCATGGCGAAAAGTCGATGCACTCGACGCCCCGCTGGATGAATTTTACCTGCTGGGTAAATTGCGGACCACCCCATAATGCCACACCGAGCTTATGGAAGGTTGCCAGGTAAGTACCTAGGGGCGACCACTTTACATACGTATCCGTCCAACGCTGAAAAGAAACATTTTCATTAATGAAAATTATAATATAATTGAAAAAATATTTAAAAATAAGATAGGGTATATTTACTGGACGATCTTCAAGAATGCTAGGTTCAGGTTGACAGTTCTGCCAAACTTGAACGGTAGTAGCTCCTACATTACCAGCTACAATGCAAAATTGGTCATATGCATCTGGATCCAGCAAATAACTGTGAAGATCTGTGGCAGCTTTGAAAGGCTGAGGTTTTGGTGGCTCCCAATCCTCAGGGATATTTTCGAACTTTTTAAAATCCGTGAACAAATTGACTTTGAAGGTATGTACTTTGTCAATTTTGTAATTATTGGCTTGTTTTACAGCATTTAAAGCACTAGTAGGATTACCATACTCAAAGAAGACATACCTGCATGTACGTAAAACAAATTAGAAAATCTTTGAACAAGTTACACTTAATAATGTTTAAAGAAAAATACCAATTTCAATTTTTCTTACCCTTTTGTCATTCCATTTTCATCTTGAGGGTAATACTTATTGACAATAGTGCCAAATTTACCATATATTTTTTCAATGACTGACTGAAGTTTTTCCAACCGTTTGGGTTCAACTTTTGGTACACCATCAATAACAATTACAGATTCTACTCCATCTGTCTCTGAAGGCTTTTGCTTTAAGATATCTCCTAAGAGTTCTGAAAAGTAAATAATTAAAATAAATAATTAAGAAATAATAAATAAAACTTTTATGATTAAAACATAATTAAGTATTTTTTATGCTATTTTAATTAATTCAAATGTGATAATTTGTACACTGTATCTTTTGATTTGTTATTTATATATAAAAAAATGAATAATTTTTATTTGAAATAATTAATTATAGTTAAGTTTTACTTATAAATATTTATAATTCTGCATTACTATTATATTTTTCTTTTATAATAAAAAATTTTGAACAAAAATATATTTAAACAAATAATATTCAAAAAATATTTCCACTTTATCAGTAAAAATCAAAAATCACTGTAATCAGCAGTCGACCGAAACCTGATCCTCCCACACAATAAACATCCGGGTCTGCATCCCGGCGTGAAATCGCGACATCCCCCCCGACGCCACTTGAAACTGCTTCTTCGAGGTTATGTATGACTCCTTTATCTCTGCTTCCCCGCATACATCAAACCGCGAACCCCGCAATTCCCAAAAAACTTCTCTCAAACGAATTCCTCCCCCGCAAAAAAGAAAAAAAACAGACGTCGCCGCTCGAGAGCAAAACGGAGCGCGCGCCGGTGCGCAGAACAACGGGCGGTGTTCACCTTCGTCGGTGACGTCGTCGACGAAGTCCTCGGGGTCGCTGAAGCTGGGCTCCGGCTCGTCGGGATTGGGGGCCTCGGGCTCGCCGGTTGCAGCGGCGGCCGGCTTCGACGGCTCCGCCGCGCCCGCGGCCTGCTTCTCCGACGCGGACTTCTTCGCCATGCCTGCGCTATGGGAGAAGAGCGGCCGCCGCGAGCAGACTGCGCCCCGCACGCTCAGCTCGACAGCTCAGCTCCCCGGTACAGATGGTACATACAATAAAGAAGAGGCGCGGAGCCGGCGCGGGGCTTGGGGGGCGCCGGGGTCGTCGCAGCTATAGGTCCCTGGGGGTTCACTGCTCCCTATGTACTGCGGTATAAGTATGCGGTATACTCGTTTAAGATGAGCTATGCGTGCAACGGGTTTGCGGTGCATTGTGCAACGTTTGCTTACTACTTTGGATAGGGGGTGAATTAACTTGAATACTGGCACAATAGAATTTATATCTTACTTATGGCTAAAAGAAAGAAGGAGGGTAGGGGGTGGTGCATGGGCGACTGATACCTGTTTTGACGCTGTAAAAAAGGGGCAGCTGCGCTTTGGACTTTTAGAGAAAGAGTAGATCTTTGGGATAATTTGAACGTAAATCCACGTAGAAGACGTATGTACAGAGATTTTTGAGGGTGAGCAGGTTTATAGCCGTACTTCTAGAGGTGGCGGACATTTTTTTGGGTATTTTTTTTTATTTTGGAGGAGGAAGGTATAATCGCAACAATTTCGAGGTGACTAAATGCTGAAGTTTAACCAAAATAAAATAATTACAAGTGCGGCTGTTTGAATTTCGAAGTTTGCGCGATGATCATCGGTGTTCACAAACGTGATATGGAATACTGGAGCTGATGCAGATATATATGAAACGTATGAAACGAAAATCTGGCTCTAGTCATTTTAGTTTTTTACTTTGAACATTATTTAAAATAAAAGTAAAATTCTTATTTTTTTTCATTTTACGGATTGTCGGTATGCAGGTGAACTTGATAAAGCAAAATATTTTAGCATTAAAAATATTTGTTTTTGAAATACATTTTTTTCTTTGCTTTAAAATTTTGCATTACATGATGATGCAATGACTTTACATTTTGCATCGCAAGAAGAAGTAATAAAAGTTCTAAACGGCACGAATTCGTATTCTCGCTAAGTTTAAAACAATTAAAATGAAGTGCAATCGGTATTACGACGTTATATATAGAACATTCTGTTTAGAAAATAAAATTTACGTTTAGCATCCGCGCGGACGCAATGGAATACTACCAAATAATTATTTTAACGTTTGTCGGTATTTTTGTTTCTAGCTCAGCTATATTGTCGGAGAAGCCGGATGTCATAGAAGTTACCGAGGAAAATCAAGAAGAATTTGCACTTCCTCTAGGAACAAAGCTAGTTCTAGATAATGGAACGAAATTATACACGCGTAAGTAATTTCTTTGAGGAATTCGTTACATATGGAACATATTATTGTAACAAAATTATATACATACATACTTTAGTATTAACATAAAACTAGTAATAATTTGTAATTGCACAAATTTCACTAATTCTGATTCACACAGTGTCATAGAGTAGTCCTAAATTTTGTGCAAGTTTTTATAAAAATAAATAAAAAGGTAAATGATCTCAGCACCACGGCTGGGCAGAAACTTCACTGTGGATGATCGCATGGAAATTCAATGGTCGAATAAAAACACGAGGTACCGGTATAATTTTGCCCCCGACAAAATTTTTCGAGTTCCTCGTCGACAATAATTTTTGTTACAATTTGAACGACACCTTAGGTACAACTACTGCAAAATCGGCGCGACGTCGGAAATAAAAGCCTGGGGTAAGTGGCTGAAGATGGCGGTTTACAGTTGGTGTCGCGACAAAGACGGCGAGGACATGTGTTGCGGCAACAAGAAGTGCTCCTGCAACTGGTTCCAGGGCAATTGCGCCTGCGTCTCGCCGAAGCAATTCGATTACTATGAAAAGAAAAAAGCCGGGGATCTAGAAACATATTTGGAAGTCGCTAATAGAGCGGCAGATAAGTACTTTGAGACAACGGCCAAACCTAAGGATGGCGACGAAAATGCCGACGAAAAGGCTGAAGAACCAAAGGATGGCGAAGAAAAGGCGGACGAACCTAAGGATGGCGAATAGATGGCCGTTAAAAAAAGGATTTTGAACCACACGAAAGCTGCGCGGTATATTCTTGGTTAAAACATAACAAATTTTGATATTGATACCATCAACGATTGTTATGTGTTTTAAAGTTTGATAATATTTAATAAAAACCATTATCGAAAATCTACACACTCTTTTATTTGTGTAATTTCTTTAATTGTACAATTGAAAAGAAATAATAAAGTGTCTTCTTACATAAAACAAAATTTTTAAACTTAAACCAATTTTTTATTACACTAAATGAGAAAAATGAATCTTCTATGAATCTAAACAACGCAACATTTCAAAATCTGAGTTAATCATAGTTATTATATTAGCTTACCTTTATTTTTGAATAAAAGGCACAATAATAAAAAATTTAATTACCACCACGCCTCATGCCCATTGGAAACAGAAAAAAGAACAATATTTTAATAATGATAAGAAACGTACATATTTAATTTAGTAAGAATAGTTTTTATTTATTTATATTCTATCTAAAGTTGAATTATTGAAATACCACTACAATTAGTGGAATTCCACTAAAAAATAGTACAAAGTGCTCCACTATTCAGTAATTTAGCGGAGCAAGTTCCGCTATTTTTAGTGGTTTTCACTAATTCATCTTCAGAGGGTTTGAATCGTACAAAACGACTTTCAGCAGATAAGCCTAACAGACAGAAAATTTATTCTTCAACGGCAGGTTGGTCGCTGTTTTTCGCTTCGAAAATTTTCTGCACAATTTTTATTGCGAGTTTAAAAATTCCCTTCAGAATTGTCTTATCACTTTCTTTTTTATGCTCGTAAAAGACGTGCGCCTCATCGGTCAAGCAGGAGCAGTCCGAGCCCCCAGGGCCTCCGCAGGTGCACTTCTTATTGTCGCAGCAGAGATCTTTGCCGTTGCTAAGACACCATGAATAGTAGAAGTAACTAGCTCCCATGCGCTTGAAGACATTTCTGTGCAAACCGGGTCCTTCTTTGCAGTAACGATAGCTGGAATATTTCAATTAACATCATGATTTTCTTACTGCTAATTTCTTGTTCAACATTTATTATTCAATACGATTGCTTTTATAAAAAATCTAATAATTTTATTATAAAATATTATAATTTATCTTACTGAGTTACGGGATTTTTCCACATAATTTGATAGCGATCTTCAGCAGTAAAATTATTCGAAAGATTCGGTGCTGTTGAAAATTATAAATCGTTTCTTAAGAAAGTATTAATTATGAAAACTAAGTGCTGTTATACTATTTCTCAATCGAATGTATTGTTTTACGTACGTTTATAAAGCTGCGTTCGCTCATCCAGTATGAGTTGGGTGCCTAGGGGTAACTCGAAATCTTCCTGATTTTCTTCATTGATCTCGAGTACCGCAGGCTTTTCCTCTGGTTGAGCGAAATTTTGAATGAAAATACTTACGAAAATTAGGAGGCACAACCGCAATTCCATGGTGTTATGATTAGACGCTATTTTTTTCTTTGTGACTTATATTACTGGTGTTGCGTTTTTTGAGGAAGTTATATCACTTGCACAACACGAAATCGTGACTTGTTGCCATTGCAATAAAAGCTACTAACAATTAAACTGCTTTTATCGTCGCGAAAAAAGGCTAAATCTTTCTTATCGCAACAATTTTGGAAATCGCGTAGAGGCTCTGCTTTCAAAGGTACAGATATATTTTAAAAATAAGTTAAAATTTTTTAAAATATCTGAATTTGTACAATTTTTAAAATTTCAAAAATTAATATTATTTGTTACAATTATTTATGTATATATTAAAAAGCTGAAATTTAGTAATAAAACAAACAAAATGGACGTACTTTTTAAACAGTTCGAAATTCAGTGCTTAGATATTATAGTTTGTTAGTTGTTGAATGATATAAAATAAGTCATAAACGTTTAAATAAGTGTGAACTATTATTATTACCATTTTCCTTGTTTCTTTTCATATGTTGCTCTGATTTACTATTCAATATTTTTTTCAACTTATGCTTTGTTTAATCGCTGTATAAGGCGCGTCTCTTAATCTTTTAAATCAAAATATAAAAAAAATGCGATTAAATATTTAAATTCCTTATGTTTTATGATTAAATAAATTTTGTACAAAACTACTGCATGTACATACATACTTTAATAATACAATATTAAATATTTTTGAATTCTCACAAAAAATATCACATGACGCTATCTTCAGATTCATTCTGAAAAAAGTCGAAGATTATGTACATACCCTAGGGAAGGAAGGAAAAGATCGCAAGTGACTTGTCACCCTTTCCTTCAGCTCGAGTTTAAAACACACCTTCTGGGACTTTCTTTATATTTCCTTCCGTCAGTTCCATATGGTACACATACATATTTTTTCCGCCAGGCGCTACCGAGCCGAAATTAGCATATTTTCATCCTCGCGCCGGGAGAATATGGCGCTTTAGGCCCTGAGGTGGAGAAAAATATTCTTCGTACGTGCTCCAATTTGACGAAAAAACTGAGATGTGTAAGTACCGACCGGTTTTCTTTTATTTGCAACGGCGAACGCGCGTCGCGTCCCTCAAAACTCGCAGCCCCATGGCTCCTCTGCGATCAGCACTCCGGCGTCGAAGAAAAACAGCTGCGATCGAAGAAAGTCGTCTGTATCTACAAGCAGATTCGGGGGCCCCGTTTCGTTATGGCCTCGGCAACTAACTCTCGTATGTTGTTAAATTACCATCAAAATCCCCGTGCTTACCAAATTCTAACCTGATGTTCCGCCGACGTAAATAAATAAATCTGTAATGAGCAGTAGACATGAAAGGGAAAGATTTCATGAACATTTTCAACGGGCACTGATCAGGTACAAACGGTATAACCGGCGAAAATTATCGACAATTTTAGCATCTCTACGAGCATCAAGGATGTCGCTGGCTGACGGCCGTGGAAAGTCCAGCGGCAACAGCTCGATTCACATGGGAATGGGGGGTGGCAATCTTGCCTGGAGGTCCAGCGGTAAAGGTGGATTTAAGGTATGTTATACATCCTAAAAATGTTTTTATAATAACAAAACCTTCGCAAATAGCTACTTATTTATACACTTTTATAAATAAACATATATGCATATGGAATTAAATATCAACACATGACTTGTTTTTCACTCGCTTTTAATAAATTTTGTATTGTGCTTTAAATAAAAAAATTTTTGTATCTTCAGGTTCCCAAGTATCAAAACACTTACAGACTCGAACCCTACATACCGTTTCGCTGCGAGGTGTCTGACAGGATACTCAAGGCAGTCATGAACAAATTCCTCGACGGCGTACGGTACGAGTCGGAAATGTGCTCTCATCTTAGTTCACAAATAGCTGCCCATGTGCGGGAGAAACTTTACAAGACGACTTTCGATCGGTGACTGTTTATCCTATACTTATCAGTTTACCTTCTCTATTTTTTTTACTTTATTTTCAATTTTTATTTTTTTTAATTCAAAAGAGAATAGATTGCTGTAATTTACGGTTCAAACATTTTATTTGCAGCGTAAAATATGTTGTGATGATATCGATAATCGAGAACGGGGACCAATCGCTTTGTGTATCGCACGGCAGACTTTGGGATGAAGAGCGGGACGCCTATTCCACCTACCTCTACGAAAGCCCATATTTATACGCGGTTGGGATAATCGCGGCACTTAACTACGAGTAGTGCGTAAAAATAAAATCCTCATTTTTATCATTTATTTATTTAAAGTGAACGTTTGTCCGTCATTGAAACACAAGTCTTTGTATAGTAGTATTCGTATACGTTTTTTTAAGTAAAAAATAAATTTTTGTCTTTATAAATGATTTTGTTGATTCTCTTTTTAAATTACAATTTAAATTTGAATAAGCTGTAGATTATTTAGAAAAACAAAATAAAGTAACAATTTATACACTACTCTACGAGTAGTCATTATTTTTCTAGTTACTATTCTCGAGCTTTCTTATTTTAAAATCTTAAACCTGTTCAAGATTGTAAATAAATTTTCGGCATAGTATTTTTTCATAAAAAAATTAACATGCAGTTAAATAAGCTATTATAACATACCTTAACCAGATCGCCAAATTTTTCAAATGATATTTATCATAAATAAAATTAAAAAACGAAAGAGCAAAAGATCTTCGAATAACAAATGAATTTTTCTAATGAAGATACAAGTCTAGTTAATCTACTCTTATTTAACTAAATAAAAAAAATTAAAATCATACGAAAAACTTGACAAAAATAACGTATTAATGGAATAAAAGAAAATAATAATGTATCTTGAATCGAAAAATGTTTAAATGCAAAATATTTATAATAAACTCGCTTTATTGTTTACATGCACATAATTACGATAGAAAAATCAATGTTAACGATTTAGATCTTATAAAGGTTCTGTAGCTCGTCCCAATAAATACACAATGTTCATTTTGTTTATTATTATTAAATTAATATATTGTGTTTTTATATATATATTTATATATATGTATATAACAGCGACAAGTACAATGTATCGTTATGATTAGGTAATGATAATCATAGTCGAAGACCTTATTTTCGATTACCAGTGAAATCAAAGCGGCGAAGTTCTCTCATTTTTTCCTCTCTTATCTCTTATTTTCTTCCTCTCTCTTTTTTTTTATAATCATAATAATCGTACTTTTTAAAATTCTCTCTCTCTTTCCTCGCAAACTTTCTCCCGGGCCCTCAGTGTTCGCGTGTCTCCCATCCAACTCGTCTTTCTCTCCGTTGCACTCGCTTACTCCCCTTAAAACGTTATATGTATAGTACTTTTTGTTGTTGCCTCGTATAGATACAGGGATACAGAAAAATAATACCGCGCCAACGCCGCGGAACGCTCGTTCCTCAATTTCTCATTCGCCCGCTTATCTTACAGCTTTGTTTCTTTTTTCACCTCCGTCGTCGCTCGCGTTTCCTCGTGTCCTCTTTTTTTTTTCATTTACTTCGCTCGCAAAGGGAGAGGAGACTGTCGCTCGCCGACCGACTCATCGCTGATAGAAAAAACACGACAATCTAAAAAAGATCGGCTGCGTAAACTGCGACCGAGAAATTATTTACACAAAGAACAAAACGCTCGTCGTCGAAAAGTAAGGGCTGCGCGACTTTACAATGTAGTGGCGTGTCAAAGGTGGAAAGAAAAGGGGTGGGTGAGCAGTTGGTACGCAACGACCTGAGTTTTCTTTATCTATAACCGGCTATCGCGATCCTTTAAACGTCACGGTTTTTTTCTCTCTCTTCCTCTTTTCTTTACTTTAATTAATAATATATCTGTAATTACACACGATTCTAAAGCGCGCCTCGACCGACCTTATCGTTTACTTTTTTTTTATTCGCTTACTCTTAAATCTCTGTTATTTTTTTTTTGTTTAATCATCAGGTTCACATGGGCAACCGCTCGCAGCTACGCTCGTCACTTGGTCCATTTTTTTTCGACGCTTCGTAGTATGTACAGGAGTGTGTTCGGCGAGTCGATTCCGGCGGGCGACGCGTTCAAGAGAGAAAGAAACGGAAAGGAAAAGGATGACGCGCGCGCGCGAAAAGAACGTACTATGTAGTATTCATTGCTCGTCGAACGCTCCGCGTCGTTGCGGTAAGTACGGAAATATCAAAGATTCTCAAATTCTTTCGCCCCGTCGTCGTGTCTCGCTCTCGCTTTACTTCGTTTTTTCCACTTCCTTTTTTTAACGCCCTCGCACTCTCGTATGTGACACATTTACAATAGATAACAGTACGTCGCTCGTCGCGGTGTCTTCCGGGATTTCGAATTTGATCGCGCGCGGGTGAAATGAAAAAACACAGTGGTAGAAACGCACAGCGGGACGCTTGCGAAATTAATCTTAGGTACTAGAATTTCCAATTTTTTTTTTCAAAGACAAAAGTTAAAAAGAAACGCTTTGTACAACTTTATCACGACGTTTTTTTAAAACTTGTTTTTGAAGAAAACGAAATTGAATGCGTTTTGCGTTGTAGAGGAGAGCCGTCGTTAACAATAATTTCTTAAAAACGAGCTATACGCAGAATGAAACGTTACATAGCGGTTATTAAATCGAACACATACGAGTCCATTTTGTACGGATTACAAATTAAGGTTTAAGTACATTGCTTCATTTTATAAATTTCCCAGATACGAACACACTTTGAAATTCAACGTTTGGCATCCTCTTTTTATTGTAATAAAAGAATATTCGAGCGATCGAATACTAACGGAACAATGCTTTAATCAATGAGCACACAGTTTACGTTGCACTGGGAAACTTAAACGGTTTATATACAGAATCACAAAGTCAACATTGCGAAAAGAATTGCGCTTGAGCTGTGCGATTTCAGCTACAATTCCGTAACAAAAGAGTGGCGAATGAACACAATTTTCTCAATTAAGTACCGATTGCACAGTCCCTAAAAATAACAAACGCTTTGCACTGTTACGTAATATGGTCTATATTCAACAAAAAAATTGTAACATTTTCTCGTACAGCAAGAAACGTTTTAAATTCATTTTTCTATTACTTTAATGATAAAAGGAAATTTGTATAAATCTTATATAAGATTTTTAATTATTTCGCTATGATATTAAAAGCTATTAGTTGAAATTTATAAATATGTTCATACGATAAGTCACTACATGGACAGGTAACTAAAGAAATGATAAATGTAAAATAGTTACCTATACATGTGATCGGTATATTCTTTAATAACTATATGCTTTTCGTTATTCATTAACAATTTAACGTCTGTTTAAGTATTTATCAGTAATGAAACTTGCATCCACCAAAAATATTTTCTCGTTACCTCACTGAAAGTTCAAAGATCGCGTAGGATATTTCCAAAATAAAGCTTAACAGAAACGTTTCTTGCCATTTGAGGATTGGTCGTGACATTCCCAATAAACCAGTGGTCCGCGAAAAAAAGCTCCTCGAAGGAAAATCGAACGAAAAGAAATGTGACGCTCAGGCGGATTTCGATTCGATCCAACGTAAATCAATCGCCCTATAGTCTCGCGTTTATTTTTTCGTTTACTTTCGTTTCAAGGCTCTATTACATTATTCTCTTCGATCGTACCGTTCGTCACCAAAAAAATTTTTCCAGCGAACAAAGGAGTCTCGGACTTCGAAATAACGAGAAGCGGATAAACACAGCCAATAAGACGACGACCGGTCCTAGAGAGTAAAAACGCTACGGGAAAAATTCGAGCCTCGAGCAGCTTCAATAAGTATTTTGTTATTTTTTATTTTTTTCGTGGCACAATTGATTCTCATCGTCTCGCACTCATACTTTTACGCATAACTAAATTACGCTCCCCCGTTTCCCCTCTTTTACCATTGGTTTTTTGTTTTATAATAAAATACACATTCACGACATTACAGTATGATTATTTTTTGTCATTTTTTTTGTTAATGGAAATCCTTAAACAACGTTGCCTTTGCCGCGTGTACTTGTGTTGTGTTTTTTCGTGTTCATTTTTTTTTTAATTTTTTTTTCTCTTTATTCATTTTAATGTCTGTGCGTGATAACCTACTAATCGCTAATACCTTCTCCCCGACATTTCCACCTCCAAACTCCACCGTAAACGTACTTAATCATTAGATTTCATTTTTTTTTAAATCGTTATCCGTATATACAGTCGCAGAAAAAATTGATTAAAGAGTTTTCTGATATATATAATCGTACAGTTTTCTTGCTCGCTCGCACGCACTCGAATTCGCAGTCGCTCGAATCCTCATTCGCACACTCGAGTTTTCTCTTTTTTTTTTGTAAAAAAATGCACAATCGAGATCACCTCGTATCCAAAAGTCTTAGACTCTCCGCCGGAGCCTTGGCTCTTTTCCTCGTTGCAGACAAGTCTTTTTGTGTTCCTTTATTTTGACTCTCGTCATGTTTTTCCATCTCTCTCTCGCCTCTCGAAACTTTCTATTCGCTCGACTGGTTTACAAGTTATATACGCGTTCGATAATTCTACAATCTTAATAAAAGTCATTCTTATATGTATAAGGTATGTAACAAGAATCCACAGATTTTTTTTTTGTTCTCCGGCTTTTTCTTCCGTCAAGTATTTACAGGCTCTGCTTTTCGTCTCCGAACATCTCGGTAAATTTTACTTTTTTTCTCATTCGAAAGACTTTCAGTTTTTTATTTCGCTCGCTTTATTTTTCTTCGAGACTCTGCGGATATTACATTATTACATCGCCGAGGGAAAAATCGTCTCCTCCGATTATTTTTTTAAGTAAAGTAGACTTTTTTTTTTAAAGAATCTAAGAAATATTTACATCCCTTCGGGCGACCCGAGTCGTAATTCCTGAACCGTATGCATATATTTTTTTCAACGTGTCGTCATCACTGATTGAATTGATAAGAATCTTTCTTCTTTTTTTTTCGTTAAGGCATTGTTTTTTCCTCTCGCACGATATTATAGTTTTTTTTTTCATTTTTGATGGATACCTATCCGACGCCGAGTCGATTTAATGATCGGTTTAATTGGCAGTAGCATAAAAAAAGGTCGAAGCGGAGACTTTCTATGGTCGGACAGTTTTTACTACACCTCGAAATCGGTTGAAAATTGTCCTCGCAGTCGTTGAACTCAAGCGCCGAAGCTTTGGGTCTCTCGTCGCGCGTCTTTCTTTTTTCGCATACCTCCACCTTCCTCCCCGACGTTTTTTTTATAGTTTTTAAATTTTCTTGAAACATTTTATTCTTTCAACAATGTTAAAAAAGTATCGGTAAACGTCTTACTGTTTTATTTTACTTAGTCTCGTGGTTTGAAATAGTTTAATGAAAATGGAAAAGTTCGTTAAAGCCGCGTTTAATCAATAAGTTCCTTTTAATCGTATTAAAACTATAAAACGATGCTTGAACATTTTTAACTTACAAATTTAATTATTTTGGCAAAAAACTTTCTTAAACTACGTAAAACTCTAAGCTTAAAGTCATAATTTTCTTAGCGCTCGTATTTTAGATTAAAAAATCTCAATGTACATTCGAGCATCGACACAGGAAATATTAAAAAAATGAATTTTTGAAAGCGCACAAGGAGAGAATGGTTCTATAAAAATTACTATTTTTCTAGTAATCTTAAGATCAAGTGATCTGGTTGGTAAAAATTACCAACGTAAGTTTTACCATGTTACGTGATTTATTATTACACGTTAAATCAGCTGGAGTGAAATTTCTAAAGTTAGTTAGCTGAAAGAGTGAAAATCACTCTTGCCTAGAGTGACTCTACCAGTAGAGTAGATCAATTTCAATCTAGTCTTCGAGTGAAAATTTGACTCTACTGCCCACGCATTTTCTGGCCAATTTAAAGATAACTTTTCACAAGTCGAAGTGAAACTCCACCCTAGCCGATTTAGCGCGTGCCAAACAAGTCATCCGATTCGAAGATTACAAACTACAACTTTTCCAAAAAAATGAGAGTAACTTTGACCGAAGCAGCCTCTCCGTGCGCCTCGAACGCAGTAAAAAGTCGAAGCTTCAAACCACTCGACTCTGCAATGAGCATAACCGAAGTCCGAAAAAACGCGGGCTCGCTCCCTCAGCGCGGGAGCGGGCTCAGCCTCGAGGGCGCGAGCAGGCCGAGGGCGAGGCTGCGCCAGGCGGCGAGGGTGCGCCTCGAGCTCGCGAGGGGGAAGGCGAGGCCGTGCTGGAGGCGTGGTGCGTGCGTGAGCGGGGGGCCGAGCGGCGGGACAGCAGCGCGCTCGACCGGTCGCGGCCGCGGCCCCTCGTGTCATACCGGCTCCTCCCGCTTGAAGTTGATGTTCTGCGAGGCGCAGAAGTCCCGGGTGAACGGCACGCAGTTGAAGAGCTTGCAGACCTCGCACTCGTACATCGGCACGTTGTAGAAGAGGGCGAGGAGCAGGCCGAACAGGCCGACGATCAGCACCAGGCAGATCCAGATGACGAAGATCTTGCGCCGGCGGTCGTACTGGCCGAACGAGATGAACGGCATGAGGGCGTACGCGGCCAGGAAGCCGAAGATGAAGCCGAACAGGTGGGCGTAGTTGTCGACCCAGGGCAGCACGCCGAGGACGAGGAGGCCGACCAGGATGAGGATGAGCTTCGTCAGGGCGCGACGGGGGTACTTGAGCATCGGCCAGCAGTGCAGCACCTCCACGACCAGAGTGGCGAGCAGCGCGAAGTGCGCACCCGCCGGGCCGACCTGCGAATGGAAAGGCGTTATTTTGGTGGAATTTTTTTTGTACGGGTCGGGTGTTTTGTACGCTAGAGGATTGCAATGTCTACTTTTATTCTAAACGTTAATTTTGTATGAACCATCACTTTGAATCATTGATTATTCGAGCTTGAAATGTATTTACTTAAATTTTGATTGTTGTAATCAATTTTTATTTTAATCAAATTTTTTTGATGCATAAACTAATTTTATAAACATTTTTTCGTAATTATCATAAGATCTTATTCCCGAGAATGTAAAATCAGGTTTAAATATTTTTTGTAATAGGTTATCAAAAAATTACCTCTGCTCTGTAAGGTACGAAAATGGCACTCGCTAGATTTCCCGCCAGTGCCCCCGTGAAGTAGATAAGGGCAATGCGCACCGAACCCGTAAGTTTCTCCAGATCCCTCATCAAAAAGTACTGAACGAATATCGTGATGGCAATGTGGAGTATCCTGAAACACAAATTTAATCAAATAAATTATACATAAATAACTTCGTCTTCTCTATAGAATGATAAAATAAATAGTATAATAAATAGTTAATTCATCAGAATATAGATCCTGCTAAACATGCTTAAGTGCAATAAGCGAATAGTTTCTTATTCTGATAAAAAAATCTCTAATTAAACTTTTGACTTACAACAGATAATGATTTAAGTGATTTTTCACTCATACTAATTGTCAAGTCAAAATTCTTCGTAATAGAATAAGTAAAATACATTTAACGTTGAATAAGCATATTTGAAACCATTTCACTTATTCAACTTTATGCAGCTGGAACATGACCACTTATTCGTAGGCAACAAGTGATAATAGGCGAATTAGTTGAACGAGTCGTTGTGAATTGTTTAAAAAAAGTAGTTTACCCGGCGTGAAGGAATGTGGTGGTGAAGAGCCGGTAAAACTGGTCGGGCCACTCGGGGTGGAGGAAGGGTATCATGCCGCACACGTCGTGAAGGCACTCGACCTGCGAGCAGAGCGAGGCCTCCTCGTGGAAGTAGCCGTGCACAAAGTCGCAGTACTCCTTGGTGGTGATGCGACAGGTGCCGTGGATGCCGATGCAGCACGGGTGCCCTATCACCTCGCACACCATGTGCTCTGCCATCTTGTCCTTGTACCTACCGATCGGAAAGTTCGCGTTCCCGTGTGTGTTTACCTCCTTACTCCTGCAATTTGAAACGTTCCGCATTAGTATCTTGCATACTACACTTTTTTTTCGGTGTAAATTTAGTCATTTAATCGACGTTGTTACTAAAACAGTGTGACTGGAGTTGACAAGTTACCTGAAACGTTGACTGAACGGATTCATCTTACGGCATATGGGCCACTTGGTGATGTCGTCTGGCCACTCGTACGGTGCTATGCTCGCCGGTGCATCGCAGAACTTGGGGTCGAGGCCACAGACCGAGCCGCTTATTCGACCGCCCGGTCCGCTGTCCGCCGGACCCCACTTCTTCCACGTCGATATGGTATTCTAAAATTTACAGCGGATTAATAAGGTACTTTGCAATCGAGCCTCGATCACTACGGAGTAATCTAAAAAAATTAAAGTTTGTGTGGTACTTAAAAAATAAAAGAACAAAACCTGTGTACTACTAGATATAATATTTACATTACAGTGAACAAAAGTGTAAAATTAAAAAAAGGAAAATTTATAATGTCACTACGACACAATCATGCTGGATTGTTTCTGTTTGTTTACCGTTGATGTTGAACTCATCCCCCGGACCAGTTGGTTGTTAAAATGAGAAAATTAAATTATCAATCTGATCATAATTATTGATGCCGAAGATTTTATTTAATTAATATTTAATTATCTGCTTGCGGCAATCATTTAGTATTAAGTTTTTGTAATACAGCTTTAATTGAAAAAGACGTGTAAGAAATCACGATATGATATTGTCTTGGAAAGTAATTAATACAAAAATATCTCTTCTATCTCAATAACGAGAAAATAAAGAAAAAAAGAAATGATAAATTGAAAAAGAATTTAGATTTTTTTATCTTTCGTGATTTTTTATATGAATTATCCAATTCCTTCATCTGCAGCCTTCATAATTATACTTATTCAACAAAATTATTAATTTGTTATTAGTTAAGAATATTATTATTCTTATTTTCATTTTTACTTTTTTACGGGCTTTTTCACGATTAAAATAGAATTGTGATAAACCAACGTAGGTTATTTGACAAATACTTTTCTTTTTATTCTTTTCTTATTAGTCAAGAAGCAAAAAGCAAGAGGTACTCACTGAGCACTCGGCGCGACTGGACTGCACGCAGCCCGAGTCGTCGTTTCTTATGCAGCAGGCAGTGTCCCGTTCCTTTTCCCGCCAGACGTCGATCTCCTTTAGGATTTTGATGTCCCTCCTCATGCAAGGCGCGAACTTCGCGCCGAGGTGTATAAGATCGGAGGCACGTGGGCCCAGCCAAAAGTTCGCCGGCTCCTGATACTCCACTTGCTGCAGCGAAAGACTCGTCACCAGTACCTGTAACAGTACAATTCGTTTTCTTTCGTCAGTTTTCATTAGTAGAACAAAATGGATCTCTAAGTAGAACAAAATCTTTTTTATTTTCGTATTGGAACTTTTTCTTTATTTTTTAAAAATTCTTAATTTTATTCTTGTTTCACGTGATTCTTTTCCTTTTTCTTTCTTTTGATAAAAAAAGTATTTAATGCGTATCTTTAGATTGTGATGTTTTTGATTGTTATAAATAACGTGCAGGGAAAATAATCAATAACCGCGCAGGCGCAATAGAAATGTGGAGTACAGTAGCAACTAAAGCTCATAAAAATATGAACATTCGTTTGTTCTCTTATTCTTATAAATTATCATTGCATCGGTAAACCATTAATAAAATAGACGTTTAATTAAAGGCTGTCTAGACTTAATTTAAAAATATATGTTATGTACAGTAAATACAGAATTAATGCATTCAAGAAGAAACAGTGCAAGCTACGCAATAATGAAACTCTTTGTGTAAAGTATTATTTTAATTTAATTATTATTTTATTCACTAAAAATATGCGTAGGTCATTTTAGTATAAGTAATAATGTGAAATAATATAGATGGCACAACCTTAATTACTAGGTTGGCTTTACAGCAAAATTTAATAGTAAAATATTTAATAGAGAAAAGAAATGCCAATAAGTTTGGTTTTGAATAAATCACATTACTAATAATTACATGTAAGGATAATAGTTTTAGAAACCGCAAATGACGGGATCTTAATGAATTAATTCAAGGGTTCAAGCATTCACTTATAAATATAATTGGTTTAGTTATTGCTAAACCAATAAATTTGCTACTTTCCCTCTTAAATTTATAATCAGTTTCAGCTAATTAAAAAGACTTTCAATTATAGCTTGTACCCTATAATCCCCGATACTAAAGTCACTTTAGTATTTTCCGTTTTTTTCTGCGTATTTCGGTGTTTTCTTTTTAAATCGTACTTTGCACATTTTTAGCTCTAAATGAAATTCCCTTCAGTCCCAACGGGCTGAACTAGTAAAAAGCCAGGGGAATTAATGCCCCCAAATCGGAAATGGATTGAATTTTCCGTAACTGTCGAAAATGAGCATCGAAAATGTTTTTAAAAGAGTGATTAGTACACATTGACAGGTACTTTAATCGCATTCAACAAAAATTTCAATTTTCCTAATGAATTATCATTAGTTATGTGGGTCACAGGAAGCTACTTTCGCTCTCGAACTCGTCGCTTGTGTGCAGGTTAAAAAGAAATGTTAAATGGCAAGTTTAACGTGAATAATCAAATCGGATTCCACGTCCGATTTAACGAGTTATCAAATCGGCGATTTATCGAATTTTTTTTTAATGTTAATAAGAGTGGAGTAGTGATTTTGCGTATCGTTATTTAAGTGAAAATTCGAGGTCTAGATTCACATTGCACCAGTATAAGCTTAAGCTATCGCGGAAATTCAAAACTCATTAAAACTTTGGTGGATTAGGCAATTACACGCTAAGGTGGGAATCTTTTAATGGTTTATACTTCAGTATTGAAGTTGATAATGCAATGCCTTTCAAATTATTAATTGTATTCGCTTTTTACACCATTAGTGTTATTCGAGGCATTTATTTCAAAATAATTTTAAGCTAATATGCTTGTTATGCAAATAACGCGATTATTCTGGGTTTCAGTTATTGTTGTATTAAAATTTGCTGTGCAATGTTTAAAAAATTATGATTGGCATGTTTCACTTACTTAAATTTGTAAAAAGTGCAGTGCACAATAATCGAATATCGCACATTTTTCATTTATAAAATATTTTCGCTTTTTTTGATAAAAAAAACTTTCCAACTTTTAAAAAAGGTTTATCGAACCAAAAGCAACAAGAGTAACATCTGAAATTAATGTCTATTTTTTCACGTTTAATTTTTTTATTATTTTTGTTTATTGAAAGAAAACTGACCAGGCTGGATCTGTGGTGTAAGTCGAGACCGACCGGGCCGAAGCCGTAGCAGGCGAGCGAGATGATGAGAATAAGGACCTGGACGGTCGTGATCCAGTATGTGAAGTACGGCCTGTGATCCTCGATATCGTCCAGCTGCTTCCTCACGTCTGGTTTTTGTGCGACGCTTTTACGAAACGACCTCCTGTACAAAAAAGTATCATAAAAATTATTTTTCCAAGCCGTCGCTTATTTCATTTTTATTTTCATTTTATTTTATTTATTTTACTAGTGTCACCCCTTAGTACAAATTAGAAAAAATTTGTGTCAGATTCCAATGCGAAGTCATTTACACACACTTCTACTACATGAAAACTTTGCTCTAAAAATGATGACAGTATCCTCGCTTTTTTTTAGCTCCGATTCCAACGGCAACCTTTTATTTCATCGCGGAATCCAGCATTTTGACCCTCATTCAAAACGGCTACATCTTTTACACGATAAAAAAGTGAATAGATTTAACAGGGGCGGAAGGCCGGAGAAAAAGGCACGAAGCTTCGGGAATAATAAGTAAAATGACGTAAGTGTGTACGCGCGACGGTGGCGCAAAAAAAAGAAAAGTGGGTCACGTAAAAAAAGAGGGGGGGTGGAGGAAGGAGGAAGGGTGAATTCGTGCGAGGCGAAGTGGAGCGTCGATTGTGGAGTGAAAACGCGAAAAGAGAGAGGGCTAAGTGCCTAAAAAGGACGCTAGGAGTAGGGAAAGAAACGTTCCGCTCTCCTTGAGAGTCGTCGACGGACGAAAGTGCCTCCGTACCCAGCCCCCGCCTTTACTCGGCCGCCTGTGTTTAACGAAATTGCGTTTCTCTATTTTATTTTCCTCGATTCTTTTGTGCGAGCCGGGCACTGCGGTCGCCGAACGCTACCTTCACTATACATGCCCCGGTCCTATACCTATTTTTTACTCTTCCTTTCGACGTGCTTTATTTTCACGGTGTAAGAAGAATGAATTGTACGGCTCCTCGTCGGAGAAAAATTGGACAGTCCTTTTTTTCTAGATTTTTTTTTTGAGAATTAGTCGCGCTGCATTAACGTTTCAGTTTGATTTTCTGCTGTGTTTGTAGGGCAAATCAAATTTAGATTGACGTTGAAAAAGTGAAAAAAAAAGGTTATTGAAAATAACGGAATTGTTTTCTTGTCCCAAAGCAAATGTTTAAAAAAGTGATTGGTCCAAAAAAGAGAACAAATAAAATGCTGTTTGAAAAAAAAATTGTTCGCAATCTATTAGAAATTTGTAACATTTTTCCGAAGAGTTTAATTGAATTTTGGTTTGTTTTGTACAATGTTTCTTTTGCAATAAGAATATTTAGTTAGTGAAAATATAAATAACAAATTTTTAAATAAAACATATACACAAACTTATTGGTTGTTTACAAGGTAAGGATTTATTTTTTTACGAAAACAATTATCCGATATTCGTGTGTATTCTTGTTAGAAAGTAAATATTTTGTTTACGAAGAGTTTGAAATATATTTTTTATTATTCTGAAAAATAATAGTATATATTGAAATAGCACACAAAGGAAAAGGATTTTCATATAGGTATATTTAAATATTTTTATCGATCTACTATTATATGTAAATTTATAAATTTATAAAGATTAATTTAGCAATGAATGGAAATCGCTAATCAACTCATAAGAGATTTTCATCACAAGAATGTGAATTTTAATTACTACGCGACTCATTTATTTCTTAATAAAATAATTTATTTAGAATTTCAGAGCAACTCGATTATATTTTTATTAGATTCAAGTATCTACGTAGAGAAACATAAATACCGCGTAATATATAATTTAACTGAATCTAATAATGATTTTAGATCTCTTTTAATAAAATTCAATTCAATGAGCATAGTATTATATTATTATCTGTAAAATGGATTACCTACAGAAAAAAAGAAAAAAAATTATACGATACATATCACCGTAAAAGAACGAAAGACTTACCCGAAAAACCGTCCGACGATGCCCATGCCATAAAGTCGGCGGTTGCTGTTGTCGAATACTCGGTCGATGGTGCTCGGCGATATCCGCTTGCCGCCGTAACTTGGCTTCGCCCGCAGGCTCACACCCTCGTGTAGAGCAGCTTGCACCCCCAGCTGTGGATCCAGCTCCTGTCTCGATCTGTCACACAAATCATTCAATGTAGAATTTCGTGCAGTCGAATAAGTTTTTGCTTCCATTATTTTACTTTCATAATAATAATAATTGTGGATGCAGATTTTGTGAAACAAACTTTTGTTCTGCCTAATTGCATGTTTTTAACTTTTAACATTTAAAATTTTAATTAAATTTACTGTAATGAAAAGATAAATAAGAGCCGAGCAGAATTTTAATAAACAAGAATTTCCTGGAAAATATTTGTTTTACATTGTAGACTGTATTATTATTTTCATTTATAATGAATATTTTAATATAACTGCCTAATTGTTTATTTATTATATGATTTATTCCATTTTTATCTGCAAAATAATTTTAGAAGAGGAGTACTGAGGTTTACCTTAGGGTGTAGTGGTCCCTCGTGGGGATTCGACTTCTTCTCGCGGCTCCATCGATACTCGCTCTTTCTTCCGTTTGTTTGTCCGTTGGTAACCCTGATGAGCTCCTGTTGAAAATAAATGTCAATTAATCAACTCGTATCTCGTGAGAAAAACTTTATAAATGGATAAGAACGGGTGGATTGTAATTATTCGTAGCGTAAAAGTCTGAATATAAATCGTTTTCAATGTCTGACCAAATATTGATCTTAACTACTTGCACGTATATCTACTAACTTGAACTGCTTTCGGAAGTGGAAATGCAGCATTTAATAATGCAACGTTAATTTTAAAACAATAATAAAAACAATTTAATAAATTAAATTTTTTTTAAATATTTAGATATTATGTACTCTGCAGATAGATATTGTCAAAGAATGAAAGTTGCTCCGATTGAGTAACTTTTACTGCGCAGAGAAAACAGCTTTTCATTACAACATTGTATTTTAAGGATCTCGTAAAAAGATATTATCGGAAACATTGTTATTTTTTAGCAAAATTTAGTAAAAATTTTTTAAATTTCGAAAGCAGATTTTACAGAAAATCCAAAAATTTCGTACAGCTAAAGAATGAACCGCTTAAATTTGAAAGCAATTCACGTATCCATTGAATGAACGATTAAATGTACCATCCTTTCATTTCCAGAACCAGTCAAAAATGAGGCAATTTATTCTCGACTCAACCTTAATTACCTCTTTGCTTAATTCCTTTTTCTACTTTATTTCCAATTTGCAAAAATGCAGCTTCTATGGATTTTTTTCTAGATTTTTCAACTTTTTGTAGGTTTCTTAATTTTGAAAAAATGTTACAAAAAAGTAGAATTTTTTTTTACTGTGCTTCTCTATTTTAAACGAATGAATTTTTGAAGTTCCTTCCTTCCTTCCCTTAGTCTCACTTTTCAAAGCCAGTAAAGTGACCATAGTTGAGTCCAGAGTAAAGCCAATTAATCCTCCAGTCGATCACCAAACCCACTCTCCGGAAATAATCTTCGTCTTTACACTTCTATCCCGTAATCACCTATTTACCCTATAAATCTGAATTGAAATTTCTGCTTTCTTTTTTCACTAATTTTATATTAACAGTCACACATTCTAATCGAACAAGTGGGATACTTTTGACCCATCACGTACGCAGAAAATTTGACCACTTCAAATCAACAGAGTACATATTTCGCCGATCCGCGCAACGATTGCACAACTAACCAGATCCTCGTGAGTCCGTCGGAGCCGTCGACGACGCTGGCGAAGGTGTCGGGCGCGGCGGCCGCGGCGCTCGCGTCCTCGGCGATGGCCGCCGCCGCGGACAGCTCGTCGGCCAGCTGCTGCTGCGCCGCCTGGTTGTCCTGGCCGGCGGGCCGCGGCTGGTGGGCGGCCGGCGGCGCCTGGAAGAAGGCCTCCTCCTCGTCGTCGGGCCCGGCGTCCGTCGTCGCCCCCTCGTCCGTCTGCGCCAGCTCGTCCGCGTGCAGCGCGCTCGGCGGGAAGCTGCGCGACTCGCCCGACAGGATCGGTCGCTCCGACGGCCGCTGGCGACGCAGCGTCTGTTGATTCAAGGTCGATTTTTTACTTTGAGCGATCGATTTGGGGCTTGATTTGTTTTTCGAGGGGGGTGTTGCGAAGGAATAGTTGGGGGGGGGGGGAGTTAAAGGGGTAATGGAGTAGTAAGCTATTTCTTCACTTTTTATGCACAGTATATGTTTAAAAAGTTCAGTAAAGGAATTTTTATGCCTTTATCATAATATAAAATTCAAACATTTAAAAAGTACATAGAGTTAAGGCAATCATGGTATAGAAATGATTATTTTTTAATACTGATAACAAAAAAAATAAGACAATTTTAATATCAATTATTTGAGGTAAAGTGCATACTTGAATTATGAAAATAATTACCATAATCCGTGGAAAAAGTATAGTTATTACAGTAAAATTTTCTGAAATTATGGTAATTTTGTATGTAATTTACTGTAATTGAATAAAATCTAATTTTTTTCATATTTCCAGACTGACTGTTAACTTCAGGAATTTATATTAAATTTTCCTAGGGTATTTTTGTATTGCTCTACTATGAAGCTTGAGAGACAGTATCACGTTATTATTAAAAAAATATTTTTGTTTGCATGATTTCAGAGATAAAGAGTTTCTGATTACGAGTGCTCAAATTAGGCAGACAATTTTTTTGACCGTTGATAGCGAGATGCTGCTTTTATCACATTCTACCCATATAGATATACGACTTTTCTTAAGGTAGTGTTTATGTAATTTGAACCCAATGATCAAGAAAATATCACAGATAGGGCTATTGAAATAAGTACATTATACTACTTGTTCACTGATAAAAATTATATTTTTATCTCATGTATAAATACTACTTTCATGAATTAATAAATTGCTCTTAAAAAAATCAAAATTTTGTTTATACTGTTTCCTTTCCCTGTAATATTAACTATTAATTACAAACTTCCTTGTAACACATCACCGCAATAATATTTGACGTTTCAAAACAAGATCGTTGCCTAAATCCACTAATTACCAATTCATCAGGCATTTCACCTCCCCTCCCAATCCCGCCCCTCCTCCGTTCTAGCCTCGCCTAATATCCCGCGTAACAAACCTTATTAAGCCAACTCGGCGCTTGCTTATTTCAATGTAAACAAACGCGCGCGGATTACAAGTTCAAAAGGGCGTATTAGGGGCGCGCAGCGCAACTTCCGATATAACCGAAGACGTACGTACATAGAGGTGGGCCGGCCGATAACTCCGGCCAACTATTTGGGCGCGCGCATAATTGGACGCGGCTGATTTTGAATTTGGTAGTCGATGAGCGGCGGCGGCGGCGGCGGTCGGGTCATGAGCGCGCCTCTCGGCCGTCTTGAAAGTTGCGCGGGGAGAGGCAGCGCCCGCGCGGAATTAATTTACCCCCGGCCGCCGCGGGAACTGCACGGGCCGCCGACGCTAGCCTGGACTCCGCGGGCGCGCGCGATGTGTGTCAAGAATTTCCTAGTGGCTAGTTAACTTCGCGAGGCCCCGTTTGTAACTCGCGCTAAATCTGCCCTAGTTGCTCCCGGTGTAATCATTTTTTCTTTTTTTTCAAATAAAAATTGTCATGTGTGTTTTTTTTATATTCTCTCTTGATATAGTACAGTAATGAGTCGGTAATTAATTGAAATAGTAAAATTAAAAGCAACTTTATTTACATTCACTTATGAAATTGCAAAATTAAATTGTGTATAGAAATAATCTAATTAGTACCGAATTATTACTGAATTAAATTTAGAGAGAGTAGTTATAGAAAATAATTGTATATTCGAGGTTATGAAATGAATGTATACTGAGCAATTTGGGAAGAGAGTGGAAATGAGATACGGATTTTTTTTTAGAAAGTTGAATGTAAATTAAATTAAATCAAGCATTTAAATTGAATTGTATGAAATTTTAATAAATGAAAAATTATTTAAATTAAAAAATTATTCTCTTTATTCGAAGACAAGAAAATTATTTTATATTAGTGTCTTTCTGTACTCGTCTGCTTCTACTGATATCATTAATTAAACATTCGGTTTAATTAAACAAAATCCTTTGTTTAAATATTACTTTTTAAATCAGTCTATTTTGTCTCTAAATTAAGATCCTTTTAAATACTACATGGTAGCCAAAATCTCATACGTTAAATTCGTTATTTTATTCGAGGTAACAAAGACAATCTTTACTGTGTGGAAAGAAAAAGGCTGTAAAGTATTCATTTGTAGTATGATTTTAATATAGAGATGAAAATCTGCAGTAATCCTATAAGGATGAGCATTGATATAGTTTTTATGTGAAACATCATCTTGATCTGAGGCATTGTAAAGAGTAAAATTTAATGCCTGACTAAACTAGGACTATACTACTTAATCAGATACCTAGACAATTATGAGCTTTAGTCAGAAATTAGAGAATAATGACCAAGTAAATCAATGTGTAAAAGGAGCGTGAAATCGAGTCACTTTCAAATTCCTCAATTTTGTGAACATTTTCCTGTTAACATTAAACGTGTAGTTATTATTAGAACTATAAAAAGGAACAGTAAATTCTTCATTTTAAATTAATAACTACCGATAAGTGTTGAAGTCAACTTGTGTATCCATTAAAAAGTATGTTATGCAGGCAAAAGTAAATACTTTTTAATAAAAAAAGATTACTTAAAATTAATTTAACAAAAATTTTTAATTTATCATCCGAAAGCTCACCATTATTCCACGTCCATACAACGGAACTGCCTGCTTGTGACTTCTCCAAGCAAAGCAGCTTACAAGCAACATTTCAATTAAACGATCAATTTTCCGGGAAGTCGCACCGTTACACGGCGAATATATCCGCGGAATCGCGCGGCTCGTCAATCGAAGACGCTGGGAGGAGGGTATCTTCGGTGGCTCGTCAATTATCCGCGCGAGAAGCGTAAATCACTTACGCCCGCTATAAACTCGGCGCCGCTGCGCCCCTCAACCGGCGCTCGGATCGTTAAATTTTCTCCCCCCCACCCCACCTCCTCCGGAAAGACGCATCGCGACCGAGTTCGACGGGCTCATCTCGGCGTGTTTCTTCGGCGCAACAAGGCCGACGCTCCATTGAAATTTATAGGAGGGGTGTTTCTCGTCCGCTCCGCTGCAGGCGCCCGATGCGTGCTGCCTTTCAATTATGTATGACAGGCAGTAACTCGCGGGCGCGCGCCTCCCGCCTTATCCGCGCCTTCTTTCGCAAGCGCCCCCCCGTCGGATAATGCCCCTCGGATTCCACGGGGTGGGCGACGAATTTCGCGCGCGGGAGGACGGCGGGGTATAGTGGCTTCTTTTTTATTGCCACGGTGGAGATGCATTATTTAAGTCGCAGTATCGTTTCGGCGCTCGTCATCGTTATTTTTATTGGGAAGCGAGCTGGAATAATGACGCCATCGATCTTCCCTTTTTTTCTTTACTTCTTCATGGATTATTTATCAGGTGCTATCCGAGGTGAGTTATGTGTCATTGTTATTATTAACGCGGAGAATTTATAATCGACCTTGATGCGTAAGATGTTAGATTGACGTTTCGAGATAAAGTTTACTTGGCTACGTTCGTGCTCGCGTGATGAATTAATGATACGGCCGCTTCGTTGTTTCATTAGGCATTTTTTTTAAAGGGATGTGCAATTATTAATGCTACGCCGGTGTTATAATTAATGTTGAAGGGAGAGCGCGGGGTTGGAATAAATTTGATTGCTGCAGGATTAATAGCGAGGGAAAATGTATGAAATTTAAAAATAATTTGACCTCCTTACTGCGGCAAACATTGAAAGTGAGTGTCTTGAAGAGCTCGTCTGTTGTTACTTTTGCATATAAAGCGTGCATCACACCGAACTCGGTCTTTTTAAAAATAATCCCCCTACTATAGAAAGGAGGGAAATTTATTTTTAAAGTTACCGAGCTTTTTTGTAGAGCTTGCGAACTGACGAACAGGAATGGTAAATGTCCCTTCTTTAAATTAATAAATAAATAACGCTTAAAAATAGGATAAATGGCAATGAATATGAAACGCTAAAATGTATAGTGAAAAGTGCTGTATTAGATGCAGATTAATGCAATACTTTTCATTAAATTGTAGAATTTTGCTTTCTCAGAGTAAGTTTTGTAAAGCTGCAAATTTTTAAATTCGAGATTTTCATGAAATTCGATGTTTTTTAAGTTCTCCAGTGAGAAAAATAAATAAATTTAATTGTGTCAACACAGATTTTTTTCATGCTAATTCAACTTTAACGACTATAAAGTAAAAAGATTATTTTTGCACAAGCAACTGATTTCGACTAAAATTAGCCAAGCTACCTCGCCGTGCGCGTTCTCGTTAATCCGCGAGGGTGGCGAAGCCCTAACGCGATGCGCACAAGGGGAGGGAGACAGAGAGAGAGCGACAAAGAGAGCCGGTGGATTTTCAAGCCCCGACACGCCAGCACGTGAAAGGGCAGCGCACCCCTCGGCGCGTACGCGCGAAAGCGGAGACGAAAGCCTCACCTGCTGTGGAGTTTACAGGCGCGAGATAACCAGGCGCGCGGGGGCCCTGCTGGTTTATAACGCACTCGATTTATGGACTATTAAGTCGATGGCGGCCGAGTGCCCGACTATTATTTCAGTGATCTGCTCGACGTATACGGGGCTAACGCGGAGCTAGTGCGAGCACGCGCCCCACTCCCCCCCTCGTAAAGCCTTCCACGTACGCTGCGATATTAGCTGGCGAAATTAAGAAGTGCGCCCGTCCCCCGCTGCGAGGGCAATGAAAATTAAAAGGTCGATGGTGGTTTGGGAGTTTAAAGAGTTTATGAAATTCTGTGGAATTTTTTTATTGCTTTCGTTGCTGAATTTTTCAGTTGCTCGTTAGGCTTTTCGGTCTGTTAATTGAAAGTTATAATTTTTTTGATATTTTAGTATAATTATGTATGTATAAAGTTGATATTAAATAAACTCGCTCGGCTTTTTGTGATCTCTTTATTTTGCTTTACTCTGATAAAATAAGCAAAACAATATGTCTACGCAGAATGCTACAGAGCCGCTAGCTATAATCCATCAGATAATTCGGATAATACACCAAAAGTTCGAGTAACTTTAATGTTATTAATCATTATTATTTCTGTGAAAATTTTTTATAAAAGGGTAAAAATAATTGGTATAGCTTTCATAAATCATATTTATTTAGTGAAATATAATTCTTATTTAGGTTTTCAGTGTGTGGAAGAAAAACAGAATCTTTATGTTTAACATACGTGGAAGTAGAAACAGACGAGTAACGAAAGACAATATTTTTCGATTGAAGGAGAACGGAGGCACGGTGAACAGGGGTTAACAGTAAATAAGAAAGTAAAAAATCGTATGGAATTTTTGTTGTGTTAAGAGTTTATAACAATATAAAATTTAGAAAAATTAATCCCAGGAAGCAAAGGAAACGGCGATAAAAATAAGGGTGCAATTTTCTAAAACAAGTAGAAAAATCAATATTTCGTGCGGCTTTCAATAATAATAATTCCACAGCTAAAAGTTCTTGCCATTTATGTTTTAATACAGATCAATTCATTTGTAAATACTCTAATGCTTTACGTTTTCATCAGTTTTACGCGTTTCCTATCGGTATTTAACAAGGGTGGATTCTTTGAATATTCAAATTAAAATATTAAATTCACTTGAAAGCATTTTGAAAAGGGTAAAAACTAATCCGTAGCTTCTTAAATTAACTAATTAGAATGATTGATAAAGTATTTATTTTAAGTTTTTTTCAAACATGTGCAATAATAAAAGACGTACGTTCAATGAACATGGAAGTAGAAACAGACGACTAAGGAAAGACAATTGTTTCTAATTAAAATTTTCAAAACTTTCCCTCGCAAAAACATCTTCCTTTTTCTCAAAGTCAATATTTATTACGCTCTACGATATTATCGTTCGCCAGCCGCAGAATTTAGCCAAAGAAAACTTAGAAGGTAGCGCGCGCGTAAAAATTTTCTAACTTCTCAAATTAGTTCGCCCGAATATCACAGCGAAGTTCGTGCCTCGATAAACATTCTGAATTCGTATCTAATTACCCCGGGCAACTTCGGCAGCGCGTGAAGCGCGTAAGAGGCACGTTACAACGGGAAGGTATGCAGCTCATAAAACTGCAATAAGAATTTAATTTTCGCGACGGTCGCGCGCACGAGAGCGGAATGCGGAATCCGCCGGAGGGCAACGGGTTAAAACCTACGGCGAAAGCTTTATTAATTATAGCGGCTCGGCACGAATCGCGTGCAATTAGCCTCCCTCCCACTCGTCCGGCCTCGTATTTCGCCGGAGGGGCTTAAAGGCGCCTTCGCGTGGGTTTACGTTTTACTGCGGGAGCATCGAATTCGGGGAATTCAGGGAGGACCCTAACCCGTGCAGCGGCCAAAGCGCAAACTGGAGGCGCGTTCGCTTTTTCACCACGTCTCTAATTACACCGGGGCGATAATTTTGTTTTTATTGAAGTTCGCGCGCTTACCCGCGTTGAAAAAACAGCCTTTGAAGCGGTTTTTTTTACGATTTTTTTTATGAGCTTTGAGGTTGCGCAACTTTTTTGCTCGTGAATTTAATAGCATCAATTTTGCATGGACACTAATAGCTTACAAAACAAATATGTTACCACTGACTTAATCATGTGATTTACAAAATTTTAAGTGGAGAATCAAGTTATTACTTGAAAGTTTTAGCTTTATAGACCGCGGAGTTTGGGCGAGGAGGGGCCGAGGAACATAAATAAAACCCGTCATTCCGTGAACATCATTCAATCCGAGCCCACCCCTAAAAAGCATCAGTTTCGCAATTCCGCGCAATTTTCCCCGACGAAATAATAAGAATACCGCGAGCGGCTCCCGCATAAAAAAGAGATGCGAATAGAGGGAGAAAGAGGGAGAGGACGATAGAGAGGGAGAAAGGCGAAAAAAGGGGAGCACAAAGAACGAGACTTTGCAGGTGTACATGATACGCAAGCGGGGCACTATATATTTGCAGGGCTGCAGGTCGAGATAGAGAGGGAAAGAGAGAGAAAGGGAAAAAAGAACAAGAGGAGAAAATGCTCCTCGCTTTGTTAGCTCCGGCTCTTACGTTCCCTTTATACCCCGTTCCTTCTTTTTTCCGACTTTCTCTCTTTTCATCTCGCTCCCTCCCTCTCTCGCTCTTTTTCCGTTGCCAGTCCGAATTAATTTCCACGGTCCACTCGACGACGCGGCGACGAAACTTTTCGCCGGAATACCGTTCGACGCGGCGCGGTCCCGCGCCCGAGGTAAATGAGGATTAATTTGCGACGCAGCGTTAATTTTAAGCACCGCACCCCTGTTTACCTTTATTTTACCGCCGCTGGAACTTTATGAGAGGCTCGAATTTTTAATTGCGGGATTTAGCCGGCGGAAACTGAAATATTAAAAGTGGTCAAGATGTTCGCTAATGGCCATGGCAATTGGCTAGTTTCCCCCACCGTTTACGGCGGCAAAAAAAGGATCGGGAAAAATTTTATCGGATTAAATTCTGTTTATTTGTTATGCGAGAGCAGCGACTTTTCGCATGGTCTTTTAATAGCCAAATCAACGAGTTGCCTTTTTAGAGCTGTCGAGTACGAGGAAACGTGCAAAAAATAAATCACTTAGCGAATACTTCCTATTTTGCTCGTTTTTAAGGAAAGCAGATATTTTTGTTCAAAACGGATCCAATTTCTACTAGAGAAATGAACGAACTTTTTTTTAGATGCTTGGAATCTCGAGTTTATACAATGTTCCTGGAAATATAATCTGTTTTTTGCTCACAATTCGCTTCAAAGGCTTGATGTATGAACTCAATTTTGACGCAGGAATTTCACGAAAATTAGATCCTTTAAAAAAATGTTATACTGGAAAAATATTCAAACTTTGTTTTATGATTGTGTATCTTTATCGTAAATTCATCTTAAATTAAATTTGCTGTAGAAATTTATGGCGAAACTTTGAAATGGATTAAATCATGACAATCCCCTAGAAGCTATAAATAACGTTAAAAATCAATGTCTGACCATACTTGGCTTACACTACTTCCACGTATGAAGCACGGTGATAGAAACTACAAGTTTACTCTTATTTTTTATGAAGGTACTTGTCGCATTTCTCCATTAATTTTTCCATTAAATTAAATAACGAAAATCTTACAAATACTCTAAATAATATCATGTCTGACAAAACTCAGCTTATACTACTTACACTCCTTTCATGCATGAAGCATGATGTTTCAAACTGCTTAAGTTTACTTGTATTTTTAAAGGAACGATACTTTTCACACGAAAATCTTTCAAATTCTTTAAAGTCATTAGCATAATGTCTGACCGAACTCAGCTTATACTACTTCTATACCTTTTATCTACGAATCGTGATTTTAGAAACTTCTAAAGGTAAATGTCCTGTCGCACATTTTCTTTAAATAAAACGAAAAAATCTTGCAAAACATCCAAAGTTATTAAAATTTTAGGTAATCACGATAAAACCAATTTGTGAAGTTTAAAAAAGTACAAATTTCGTTTCAGGAACATCTTGTTGATAGTCGTTATATCAACGCAACCGAAAGCTACTATAGCGGAGTCTTCAAGTCGGCTCGTCGCCGAGCCGTCGATCGTCGCGAGGCAGCGCGCGAAAATATCAGACGCCCGGAGAATGTTCGGCTGTCGCGGCGCGGCCTCCATTGTCGGGGTAATCTTCGCTCTTAGAAAAAGTTAGGGCGACGCGGAAACGTCGGCTGCGACACGGTGCCCCGAGTAAGACGAATGCATAATCGCGCCCGAAGATTCCGTACATACAAAATCCATTTCGCGCCTCGCGAGAACGCATTAGACTGTCTCCACTAGCTGGGGGAGGGAGGGTGTTCTGCAAAAAGGACCCGACGGATGCCGAGCGAAAAAGTGTCGCGCGCACGCGAGGCATGTGCGCGTGGCTATACCCAGTTTTTTTTGTCTTTTTTTTGTCGGACAGACCCGGAGGAGACTGTTTAAATGAGGGATAGAGAGGGAGGGAGGACCGGGCGCTAGGTAATACCCATCGTATTTCTTCTTTATTTTCGTTTATCTGCGCGCGAGTCTCGAATTTATTGACGGCACTTGCTATCGACATCCCACTCAAAAGTTCGCCGGGAGCCCGAGCGGCTCTCCTCCCCTCCCACTTTTTTTCCTTTGCCCCCTTTCGCTTCTCTCTCTCCCTCTCTTTGTACCGTAGCGATGAGTTGATTTTTTCGTCTTTGCGAGGGAAATGTGTACACGCTCATGTGCGTCTGTCTGTCTGTGTGTGTGTACGAAAGCAAAAATTTTCCACCTTTCTTTTTTGAGACGGCACTGAAAGGATTTCCGATTCCTTATTGGATGAAATTCGCTTCATCGAGAGCCAGCTTCTTTTTGTTTCATCGACTTTCAATGGATTCGCTTCCTTCCGCACCGGCACACTCTCGCGAAAATTGCTACTTTCCCGCAATCCAAGAATCGATACGCGTGTTTACTTGAAATTTAAGTTGGTATTCCAGCGTAATTTTTATCGACGATTCGAAAATAAAAAAAATTGAAATTCATTCTATTGGATTAGTGTTGATTCCGTTGGCGATATGTGCATTAATAATTTTCGCAGTATATTTATCACTATAGTTTCTATTAAAACTACGAAAAACTCAAAAAATCAGAAATATTATTACAGTGACTAATAAATTTTAAAATATTTATATTAAATTTCACTTTAGTTAAACTATACAACATTTATAGTAAAATTTGCAGATACTACACTAATTCCATTGTTGTTTCGATTTTCATCACTATAGTAAATACTGTAATAATTTTTAAAGCAACATTTAACTCGCGGAAATAGATTTTACGCGAAGTAACGAACACAAAATATTTTATTTTAAACTATTTTAGTGTTTTTATTAAAGAGGATGCGATCAATTTTAATTCAGCGTAGTAAATTTCTTGCGAAAGCGGATGTCTGACCATACCCGCCTATAACTACTAGTTTAAACCCGCATGGCGTAATTGCGCCGTTCGTTTGCCTCCCTCGTTAGCGGGGTAAGTCGAAATTTTCTTGAACCCCTTTTTCACCGTTTTAAATGAGAATGTTACATGCTTCATAAGTTTTCCCTGCAAATTAAGGTCTCCGCGCCGCGAGCATCCTTCCCGCCGGAAGTGAAAGACTCCGCGAAGCGCGCAACTGCTCCGCCAGCAAAAAAATTCGCGCGAACGTCCGCGGCACCACAGCGTCGTTAAAGATACTCGCAAAGATCCCCCCGAAAAAAAAGCGAGCCCGACAAACAAAGCTGCTCCCCTTTCGCGTCACTTAACATTATTTTTCCGAAAAAATTAGCATGCCCTTCTTCCTTAGCTCCCGGAGACGCTCTTAAAAGCGTCTTTCTCGGGGGGAAAAAAAATTTCCATTCCACACGGCGGGCATCGATTTTCCGCGAGCGCAACAAAGGTGGCGCCCGCGCTTTGACGATCGGCGTAGGTGTCGGCCGGGCGTAATTAATGCCCCGGTAACGATCCGATCGGTCCCGCGGTGTCTTTCGGACGCCCGCGCCCCGTGTTCTTGAATATTCATACTTTCATTATTGGCCCGGCCCAGATGCATGCAGATGGGCCGGCCGAGAGTTTGCCCGTCGGAGCTGCTGCTGCGAAGACCCGCGGAGTCGCTGATTGCCTCCTGCTGGGAGCCGCAGCAGCTCGACGATGGGACTGCGAGAGTTTAATGCGATTTTTATTGCGCGTGAAGGTGGACGGACGTAGTGTACGAAAATTGGCGAGATGGAAAAATTGGCTCGAGATCGGGAAAGATTGGATTATCGGCGATTTATTATGTACTGTCTACGGAGTGTCGGTATTATGGTACTTAACAGGTGTCGATTATAAAGTTAATATTTATTGCGAACAGTGATTGATTGGAAATTAAGTTCTTTAATGATGAAGGAATTTAATTGTGATTTAAGTGTGTGAGAAAAGGGGTTAGTATAATTAAATTTAAATTATTTTCAAAATTATCGATGATAAAGTACAATACGAGAACGTTTATTGTGATGTGTTTCTAATTGTTTCTAATACAGATTACTAATTGAAACTAGAATCCATTATGCACTAATATTCGATTTCGTATCGAATATCAATTATGACAATCAACTATTGAAACCCTAACTTATCTTGTAATGAATTATTAAAATGAGCAAAGAATTGAAGTGTACACAAAATGTTTTAAAATGCAGTTAAAATGATATTTTTTATATTCGTCAATTTGCATTGTACAAGTACATGTGTATAAGCCTTTGTTTAAAATGTCTGTTTCTATTAGATTCTATGCCTTTGTTTCATCTGTTCAAACCTACTAACAAATCGACGTAAGGTAATTAATTGCAACTACAATTGAGGCCATGGATATCGATAGTTGAATACTAAACAATGATTTTTTATTTTAACAAATACTTTTCGAGATATTTTTCTATAATTGGCACACTGATTTTTTATTTCAAGTTTAATTAAGTTCGTAATAACAATAATAAATGCATGAATCATATATGTTTAAGCAACTCCAGTTTATCTTCATACGTAATTCAAATATACAAACGAACAATTTTATTCAGAGGAACAGATCAATCAAAACTAATCACATCAGGATAGTTCAATAAAAATTACTTTCTTTTAATAGGTCAATAAAAATTACTCTCTATTAATAGGTCAATAAAAATTACTTTCTATTATTCCGGTTAACTGCAGAACTTCCTAATCACCCATCGGTCGATGGGGCAGCTTCATCAGCATTTACGTACAACGGCACCCAATCAATCAGTCGGAATTTTTCTCCCGGCGCGGTTTAACACTGACGCTGACAAGCGAGAGGCCCGCTAAATTTTCCCGCCCCATGAATCCCGGCGTCATAATAGCGGCGCCCCGAAAGTGCCTAATTAGAGGCGCACGAGGGCTTGTTGTCGCGTCTGAATGGCCATCGACATAATCGGCGAGCGAGACCCCGCCGCTGCGGCTGACAGCGACGACGTCGAAAACGGCTAAACGGCCGCGAGCGTCTCGGCGGAACCGAGAGTCGCGCTGTAATGATGTCAACTGCGATGCGGGGGAATCAATCACGGCCCCGCGAATTATGATCGATCGGCCGGGGATAAATGGCCGCGGCGAGCCACGGCCCGGCCGAGACATTGTTCCCGCGGGCGCCCGCTCGAGCGTGGACTCGTCGAAAGCGGCGGGGGTGTTGCAACGCAGCGCGGAGGTGTGGCGCGCGCCGCGTGACTGATGGTCGGCGCATTCGAGATTTTTTGATTCGCCGGAAGTGATTGATGATGTGTTCCTTGCGATACCTTCGCAAGGTCGCGCGCTGCACCCTCGACGCGGCGACAGTCCCGGTCGTTGAATAATCGTGAAATACTTCCGGGCGGCCCGGGAGATTCATTGTTTTGAGTTACTTATTTATCGTGATCTGATAACCGTGAAATTTCGTACTAAATCATGGCTAATCTTGTTATTTCAGCTTTTCTGTCAATTGCAGCCTTTTTTTTATGAAATTGTAGTAGCTGATGATATATGCGATGTAATGCTGGTTAACGCACACTTTCGTTCGATCGATGAATGAATTAATAAAGGCAGAAACGATTCTCGTACGAGTGGGTTTGCGTGACTGCGACTTCGAAGTAAATACTAATTGCCTTTTCATTCCACTCGTTTAAAATGTGTGAATTCGTGTACTATTCATCTAAATGTAGGTAACAAAAAATCGATTTAAAAGCTTGTAAAAGTTAATGCAGTTTACGAAGCTGATTACACAGAAGACTTTAATGCAAATGTATCGTACAAACGTAATAAATATAGTTTCGTAATTCAACATTTATAATTTCAAACGCTTACATAAACGCGTGGAAAAAAGTAAATAATAAATCTTACTGTTTAATTTGCATTAGTAAAATCTACTGGATTAGAAATATTAGTTATTGCATTTCGAAATTGTTTATTCTACATTTATTTAAAATGTACTATATACTGTTTATTCGTTTATCAACCGCTCGCGAGCAGATAAGTGACACCCTTGCATAAATCCTCTATATTTTGTATACACTTCAATAGCTTGCGATCAGTGAAATTATGTATAATCGATTAACAAATCGCTCCTCGTCGCGATTTGCTTAATTTAATGTCAATGTGTCTCCAAACAAAATATTGCGCGGCAATAAAACAAACAAATAAAAAAACTGTTCACCAATTATCCGCATTGGTCATTTTACACTTCACTCACCTAAATAATCGCCTCGCACCGGCCAATTACAACCCCCCAAACAAAAGTCGCCCTTTATCGAGCTACTTTCCGGGGAATCCCCCGGTGCGACCGTTTCTCCGTCGCGGCAATTACGCCGAAAGCGGCCAACCGCGCGTATCGCAAGCCGCCCGAGTCGCGCCAACTCGATTGTCCGTTTGGCGAATTCGACCGGCTTAGGTGGTGCTCGGGGCGCGCGATAACGAGACGAGGGGGTGGCCGCGTTTAATAAGACGCAGCGGAGCGGGCCCGAAAGAGGCGGCCACCGCGCCGAAGTTATACCTAACGATCTTCGCGAGTGCGCGGCTCAGCGAGGTGCGATGGGAAGCCCGTGAGTTAGCGACGCGCCGATTCAATTCGCCGGGAGGAGGTAGCCGTGTGCAGGAGGAGTAGATTCTTCCGAGGGGATCCGCTAACTTTGGGCGCTGGGTGCGTTGTTCGTGTTGAGGAGGAGGAGGACGGGTGAGAGGTGTCAAGTTGAGGGGTTCTGTTTGTTTGTCTTGACGCACGCGTTTGGAGACTTGGTTCAAGTTTGTTACGAGGAGTCGATGACGGTTGGTTTGGAAGTACATGTTTTCCATACTAGTCAATTTTTGGAAAATTGTAAGAGAATAGCTAAAGGGATCATAAGAAATAGATAAAGATATTTTGTAATATTCATTATGAGACTTTTCGGATTTTAATCGGGTAGAGATATTTTTATGATGACATTTCACGGATACTGCAGATCAGTTCTTTACGACTTTTTCGAGTCCAGTGGTTTCAGTTTTTATACTTTCGTCATGAAAAAGTTGACTAGAATGACCTCGAAACACCGGGATCAAAAAAAACCTCCACACCAAATTTGAAAATGAAATATTAAAGAAAGAAATGCTGAAAGACATTTATGGTTATATACATTTAAAGATTTGGTTGAAATTTGTTTTAAAGAATTTAAAGATTGTGTGTTCTTAGTTACCTCATAGGTTGTTACTGCCAAAAAAAGAAGGAAGAATTCCAGATTAAAATTAAAATGTGAAAGATAAATCTCCCGTGAACTACGAAGTTAGAATAAACTCGAAGTAAAAATTCAAAATATATGCAGTAATAAAGGAATTCAATATAGCTGAAATTCCGGAAATTTATGTTCTTCATTTTGAAACCACTTCCTAGAAATTTTGAATTTCGCCTTCTAATATTATTCATTTTATCCGCCATCACACCCCGAGAATAAATTATGATAATAACACTTAAATTGCCTGCCTCGAATTTTCTAGCCAGAATCAGTCAACCACCAACAATAAGAACAACGATCGCAATGATCATAAATACGACGCCAATTAATTCCCCGGCGAACGCGCGTATAGGGTCCCCAGCAGAAGTTCAGCTTTCGCCCGGGCGAAATTCGCGCGAAGTTGACAACGAGAGGTCGGCCGGGGGGAGCGCATTCGACACGGCCGAATGTGTTTAGCCGGTCGACCTTTGGAATGCCGTCGAATCGATAGCGCCGCCGTGAAGGGGGGCATGCAGAGCAGCTCGAATTTCCGTGTATACAGCCGGGAGGGGCTTTAATAGCAGCGACCAGCGGGTCGGGAGGAACCTTCTTCGCCCCGCACGCGCGCTGCTCGCGTGTAGCTCGGGTGGGAGGCTCCATAAAGTTAGCGAGCAGAAACTGCCGGCCATATTTCAAAACTTGGCACTCAGAAGGCAGACGCGCGCAACAACATCCCGGCCTCTTTTCTGGACCGTTGTAAAAGAGCGTCGGGAGGCTCGAGGACCCGCTCCTTCTTAGCTGCCAGTCTTTGTTCGATTTCTTTCTTTTTTTTTCGTAGCGCGATGAATTTGAGAGGTGGCCATTAATGGGATTATGGATGGTTTTCGAAGAAGTTCCGCGAAGTAAACAGCTTGCGAGCTGTAGTCGGCGTTTCCGAATCTGGGGTGAAGCGAAGGAATGGGTATTCGTCGAGTGGAATTTCAGGCTGGAAAGGAAATCTCCGGAATTTTTGGCTTTATTTTTCTTCTTTTTTTTTAAGTTAAGTTTGACGGAGTTCGGAAGTTTTCGCGGATGGTTTAAATTTCGAAAGGAAAAGTTCAATTCCATATTGCGATATCACTTTAAAGTTTTTGCTATCGAAAATTATTTCTTTTATAGGTATTTATTTGCACTTCTGATGGATTATTCATATACAAGTCGAAAAATTATAAATGTTTATTTGCGGTTTTGGCAAATTATAGGATAAACCAGACGATAAAAAATACGTGCACTTCGATTTAAGCTCAAAATTAAATCCGCACGTCAAAATATCACGGCTAGATCAATAAATAGTCAACGGTAAAATTTTTTTTAAATATAAATTCTCGTTACACAATGAATCTCTTGAACAATTCTCACCTTCAAAAAACGATGCAGGATATTGTGAAGCGTTTAAAAACGCGTTAAATGGTTAAATTGGTTAAATGGCGAAGCGCGTTGTATTTTGCTGGTCATTGAAACAAAGAATGAAAATTTTTTCAAATTAATTTCTGTCGCAATAATAGCACTTGATGAATCTCTTAAACAATCGTTTAAACAAAGACTACACTGTGAAAAAACACCAAGACATGTATAAAAAAGCCGAAGCTCGAACCTTCGGGGTCGTCGAGTCCGCGGCAAAAAATGCATTCGTCACGATTCAGCGCGAGACAAAGAGAGACCAGGGTACTGGTGCCCCTCGCCGGCGACACGCGCAAATGAGGTGCTCGCGCGGAGTGGTTTCTTTGTGGGCGCGCGGCAAGTAGGCGAGTGTCTTGAGCGAGTCGCGCGGATCAGCCTCGGCGAGTGTCGCCGCGCACGTCTCCCCCGGCGGCGTCGATGGGAATTAGTTCGAGCACTTACGACGTCGCCCCCTTTATCGCGCCCATTTGCGCCTCTTAAATTATTCCGCGGCCTTTTGTGCCATGCGCCCGCTTAAAGTTTGATGAGCAGCGGGGATCCGACGAGCGAGTCATGCGTAACCGCCGGCGCGGAGATGCGGAGGGGCGCGGGTAAGTGACGCGGGGGGTACTAAAAAGTTGGCCAAAAGTTTAAGGAGTTCCGAGGAATGTCGGACGGTTGTCTCATCTTTTTTACGAGCTTACGTTTCCAAGGTTCGGGATGGAGCGAGTGATATTGGTCGGATCGTTAACGCGTTTTTGGAGCGAAGATATTAGGATTTAATGGTTTATTCAATTAGTCATCCAGGCCGAGCTTTTGAGGGTTCTTGAAAGTACAACATTACTAAATATTACTAATTCACTTAATGTACACTGTTCGTTTCTTGTAGATCTTATCTGACTACTTGGTGTGAAAGCTAACGAAGAATCTAGAGGTGTAATTTTATTTTTATTTTTCGATCACTAGATGGAGATTTTTCTTCTACTATTAAGTTAGCAGCATAACTCCTACATTATAATTTTTCCTTTTATTTTTATCTTTTCTGTGACTTATAAAGATTGCTATTACGATGCTGATGATAGCAATCAGGCAGCTTCTTTGTAAAAAGTATTTTGTAAACATTTTTTAAATGACTTTTCCTTCATTTTAATTTTAATTAAAAATCATTTTAAAAATGTTCCATAAATAGTCTATTGTTTATTAGAAAAAAATCGAATCCACGCCTAAAACTGACTAAATTTTCTTTCGCTCCCATTTCCTTTTACCCCACACACGAGCTTTTTAAGAGTCCACATGCCCACTATTCCACAAAAGGCTTAAATCGATCGGAGTAATGAATGTTTGCCCGCCGCAATCATTCAAGTCATTTAACCCTTTATTCAATTAATACAAGCGATTGAAGTCATCTCGAGAGGTGGAGAATTTACTCTCGTCGGTGCGATTTTCCGGCGGGACAAACGGACGACGCGGCACCTCTACGCGCGGACGTCCTTCGGGGACGCCCGGCGACCCTGTCGGCGATTGATCGACGGGGTCAGGAGCGCGCCGCGCTGGGGAGCGTGAGCCGCGCGTAAATCACCGCAACGCCGCCGCTCGGTTGCGTCGATTAATTCGATCGCAGCGACCAGAAAGAATTATGTACGCGCGGCAACGCCCGGACTCCTCGGCGCCCCGGCCCTTCGGGGATTCTGCGCGGCGGCGTTACTTCGACGCTGCTCGTTCGCTCGACGTTGAGAGAGTGTGTTTATATATTATTTAGGTAACGTTTGGAGGTCTTTTTCAAAGTTTTTAACGTAACATTTCTGTCGGAAGGTACTTTAGGTTCGCAATAAAGGTTTTTAATATTCTAGTTGCAACAATCGATTCATAACGGGTGTTTTTATTTATTGGCGAAAATTGTAGCTCATTTCAAGCAGTCCAATTAAATTTGTAAACAATTTTTTTTTAGACTAGTAAGCATTTTTTTGTTGAAGCGCTTTCTCTTCTGGGCTTCACTAATAAAGCCAATTACGTTCTCAATAAAATATTCATAAAGATTATGCATGACTTTTTCCATCGTGTAATAACTTACAATTAAAGTAACAATCGGATACTTTTTTTAGAATATTCAATTTTAATTGAAACAAGGTGGCTCCGATGATCTTTAACAATGTATGAACTACAAGCTTTACATTTCAATGTCGATTTACCTACTAAAATTGTCGACTATTTTTCTGAAAAAGCACATTGCAATATTTAATGTGAGCATTTGTGAATAAAGTAGAGCTTATTTCTGCCATTTTATGAAAATCTGTGATTTCTTTGTAAAACTAAAATGCACAAACAGATTTTGAGTTGCAGAATATAGTTATACAAAAACATAGTTACATAAGCCAAAATAAAGTAGAATTCCAATAATTGAATAAAATCAATTCATATTTCATTTATTTTAGTTTCCATAACAATATCCCGAAATGTAATAAATGATCACTCAGTCATATTTTGTGCAATTAGATTTCAAAGAATTAAATTTTGACGGAACGGTTCAATTTCAGCACTCGCTGGCCAACGTAATAAAATATTTTACGTATATGGTTCGCGAATCGTTATAGAATATCTATATTCGAAAATATAGTTTGCTTTATTGAACACACAGCGGACTTATACAAATTCTAGTTTTGAATCGTCAATCTCGCTCAGATCACGTATCATTGAACCTTTAGTGCAAAATAATTAATTTAATGCGCCGCAGTCGTATTGTGGAATTTCACGGTTGGTGCGAATGCCAGAGAGAATTGTATATCAAATATCGCCGAAATCAATATTTATTTTCCAAATAATCAGCGAAATTCAAATTATTTAAGACTTAAATAATTCGGCTATATAAATATTATCGTACGATTTGTTCAAACAAAAAAGAAAACATTTAATATAAAGGCGTATATGTAAAATAAGTATAAAAACCTAAAACACTAGGAGCACTAATCTTACATGAAAATAAAAGTCCGCTTTTACTGTTATTATTGTTATTGTAATTGTTCAATTCTTATAAAGTTATAACCACAACTCTGCTGGTTACCTCTGAGCACGTTCTAAACGGTCGCGTAAATTCGCCGAGTTTCAGTTACGCGGGAGACTCATCTCAAGAGGTAAGACTAGGTACACTTTCGCCTGATCATTAAAGGGCAGAATCAAAGGCACTGGTGAAACGTCGTTAGTCTAATGGACAGACTAGGTGTAACATCTCTCGCAAGACTTGAACGCATCAAATTTTCATTAAATTTTCACATTAGTGTATGATGATATATGGTATACTTAATATTACATACCAATGTGATATTTTCTTGATAATTTATTGTTTTCAGGATTTTTTTTATAAATAAATGTCTATTGTGTTTGATAAAACCGGTTAAGTAAAGAAAAGTGAAATTTCATATTTTAACTAGCCAATGACTATTATATTCTATTTTACATTTTTATGAGCAACAAAATCCAAACACATATAGGAAGAATTCACTTAAACTGCGTATTTATTTTATTGTCTTTTTTAAAGAAAAGAAAAAGATAATAAGTCTGATTCTTCCTTAAAATATCCACGAACTACATTCACTTTTCTTCTTACCCACAGTTGCATCAACGACAATGTTAAAAGAATTAACGATTAAAAACTTTTCCCAGTTAAAGCCTGCCACGCATAATAAGTTCTGCCCCCCTAGGAATCTTCCGCTTTAATATTCCAAACAAATGAAAAAAAAAAGTTGAAGTAAAAAACAAGCAGGAACTGAGAATACGTGACACGCCGCCATTTAAGAGCAGAAGGAGCGAGATATAGAGGGGGTGCGATTCAAAGGGTTGTACTCACGTCCACCATGTACTGCAGCCCGGACAGCGTCATCCTGGCGACGGAGTCTTTTCTCCTGACGGGCCTCTGCCACTTCCTCAGCGTGACGGGCTGCAAATAAGAAACGCGCGTTTTTTTTCTTCCATCTCTCTCTCTCCGTTCTCCTCGCATCCCTACGGGCGCGCGAGCGCGGGGGAGGAAAAGAGAGAGTCGGCTGGAAATTGGGTCAGGAGTGTGCGGTCGGCTCTCTCTCGCCTCCCCCGCTCGCAAAAGAGGCCGAGTAATCACGCCACGCGCGCTCAGACGTTCGTACAGCCGGAGGGATGGAGAGAGAAAGAGAAAGAGAGGGAGAGAGAGAGGGAACGAGGGGGAGAAAGAACAAAGCGATCCGCGCGCACAAAGATAAAGTCGGTCGGCCGAGTCGCAGCTGCGGATCCCTAATTATTAATACAACCGCTCCCCGGTTGGCCCCTGTCTCCTTTGCGCGGATGACCCTGTTTTTTTTTTTGCGCGCGACGCAACTCTTTCTCTCCCTCTCTCTTGGGTTTTCGCGAAAATTTCAAAGTCGCGGTTTTCGACTTGTAAATAATGAAAGGTCAAGTGAGATTTCGCAGAAGCGCGGGTTTGTTTTCTCAGAAACTTCGGGCTACATTTTTTTCCGGAGGACGAACTGGTGGCACGGGCTTTTTTCCCGCAGTTTGAATCGGCAAGAGGAGGATTCTCGATTGATTGTTTGATAAAAATAATATCGCGTTCAGATGTTACGCAAGCGAACGAGATTTTCTTTTATTGAGACGGTTTTTTTTATTTTTTTTTTTAAGACAATAATTTATGAATACCTGATAAATTAATTAAAGAGAATTTCTCTACCGCGTTGAATTTAGTGTATTCTATTTATGAATTCGATTTGGGTTAAAAACCAATAGATTGCTGTTGGAGTAGAAACGCGCACGAGATTTTTCCAAGAAAAAAGTTTTTAATATTCCCGACATCGCACGTTGCTGGTAAAGTTTCTATTCAAAGCCTCATAAACATTTGTTTCGCGGAAAAAATTTGAGAAGAAAATTATTCGGAATTAATTCTGTTTATGACCTCGTTTTATGCAATTTACGAAAAAACTGAATACACGCTGTTAAATGGAATTTGAAATTTAAAGACTAAACGAATATTTTTAAAGAAAAAAGAAGTTCATAATATACAAGAGGGGAAAATTAAAAAAAATCATTTTCTTTTCATAAAAAACTTGCTCAGCTTCCACGCGGAGTACTTTTTTTCTCTTTCACATTTTGAGAGTTTGTATTGCCCGACTTGCTACGAAAATTTGTTCCGCGAGTCAAAATAAATTTAAATTTTATCCTTATCCGAAGTTTGCGAAAAGACAGGAATACCGCGCGGAGCGAAATCGCGAGAAAGGGAGGCAAATTTAAGCTCCCATTTTAAAAGTCACTTCGGGAAAGCTCGTCCGACGGAAAAAGTCACGGCGCTGGATTACACGGCGCCAGAGTAAACTGCGCGAAATAACTCGATCGTTGAGGGAGGCGGCGAGGGGGGGTACAGGGGGGTATCCGTCGGCGTAGGTAGAGTTGAAAAAGGCGCTTACATCCGAAACCTCCATGGAATCCGGGACGTCCTTGGTGATGTCTGGATCGGGAGGCCTGTACTCGGGCAGCAGAGCGCCGTATTTCCGGGATGCCATTCGCCGTCGTCGATCGAGCCATTTTTGCTTCTCCGCGGCCTCGGATTCCTCGTCGACCCCGAAGAACGTCGCGGTCTCCCGCTTGATGTAGCTGCACAAGAGAGCGGACGGTTATTTTTTTTTCAATCGCGTAAGCTTCCAAAGCATGCCGTTTTCTTTTTCGACCTACGGTCGTTTATTAAATGTCAATGAAATACGCTCTTTTTGAGGTATTTAAAATAGCTTTTTTTTTTTAAATAATTATGGAGATTGAGCTTTAATAGAGTATATCACTTGTTAACCGTAATGGCATTTCAAAGGCTTAAATTTAAAGTTAAATCATAAATAAAATATGCTCTTTTTCCGGTAGGATTTTCAAAGAGCTTTTTTTCGGCTTGCAGATCTTTACCGTAATTCAACCAAAAGCGAGGAAAAAACTAACAAATTAGCTTGCATTCGAGACCTTTTTTATCTGTTTTTATCGATCCCTTTTAAAAAGAGCATGTAACCAGGCGGTAATTAAGCATACACCTTTTTTTAATACGAACTAAAAGAGTTTCAAGATAAAATCCGAAACATTAAAGAGGATAATTAAATGAAGGATGCAGTTATTTACTATTAAAATTAACTTAGAAAAAGATTTTAAATCAATGTACACAAGACTTGTATAATTCAGAGAGCGACGTGTTAAAAACTAGAGCAACTTATTTTGCATATATAAATTTTATCGTCACTTACTTTTTGATAGCCTCGGTCCTGCTCTGATTCCTGCGCAGCCTGGGCCTTTGGCCACCGACAGTTGCCGAGTTGGTACTGCTGATGCTGGGCAGCTGGGGCCTAGGACCCGCCGGCGCGGAGATGCTCCTGGTGATATTGGGCGTAGAGCCGGTGCAAGTAGCCGTCGACGCGGTGCCGCTGCTCGTCGTCGGAGTAGTCGAAGACGACTCCGTCGAGGACTGTTGCTGTTGTTGCTGCTGCTGCTGCGACTGCTGTTGCTGTTGCTGTTGCTGCTGCTGCTGCTGGCTGGGCTGACCCACCGGATACAAACCCATGTTCTGGCTGCCCGACGTCTCGGTGTCCGTACAGCTGGACATTGTCGACGTGTTGGCTGAATTTGGTGATGGTTGCCTGAAATTAGAAAAGTTTTAAGGTTATTTAAAGGTGTGACAGTTTATTATTACAGCGTTACAAATTTTCAAATGGAGTACATTGGTAGACATTACTGGAGTATGCCTCTGCATTTCACTGTTTGTTAATCAAGAAATGTATCAAGTTAAATTGCAGTGATGGGTGAATAAATACAGTCTTATTTATTCAGTTTCTATATCACGATTAAATCATAATAACTAAGGGTCTATTTCGAAATATATTTTGAGAATCCCAAGGCATTTTGGAATGTTCCGAAATAGTTGAAAACGGAAATGTTTAGAAGTAACTTGAGATTATTAAAATAAAAAAAGAATCCTTATACATAATAAAAATAAAACCAAGTCATCAAAAAACGAAGTCATCTCGTACATCAGACCTTAGTCATAAAATTAATTTACAGACCGATCTTATCTAGGACATTTTTGGAACGTTCCTATTTCAAAATATTTTCGAACGTTCCATAATGTCTTTTTAGTTTTGGATGTGTTTTGGAATATGTCCTATAAATAAAAGAACAAAAATTCCTCAAAATTTTATTTAGTAGTCTGCTTGTCGGATTGAATACTGATTTGTACTACTGATTCGCTCTATTCACCCGCGAGAAGTAGTTTTAGATTCGCAATTTTAAAGACGTACTATATGCACCTAAAATTTTTCACGAAAAACTTTATTTTGAACGACTTCTTTTCAAATTCCCGTCGATTTTCATCTCGACTTTCATTTTTCCATGCACACTTATCTAAGTAGTTCAAACCGTTTATGAGGAGACAGCGCAAATGTATAAGTACTTATATCATCAAACTTCACATTTTAATCTGTATATCATCAAATTTCAATCTAATTTCATATTTGATCAATTATTTTTATGATTATTACAATACGTAAAGCATCCGATCAGAAACCATGGCTACGCCGGATAAAAAACTCTGAAAAAGTTCTCCAACCTCTGCGGCAGCCGCAAAAAAAGCAGGGCTTCCGAACGCGAACTCCCATCTCGCCGGCGGAAGTTCAGTTATGCACGAGATTATGAATATCGGAGTGCATACGTCAGCGGAAAAAAGAAGGCGCGCGCGATGCGCTGAAGAAGCACGGGACGCGAAGGTCCGAATGCTATCCGCTCCTTATCTATTCATGGCGGCGAGCCACTTTCGTGCGCCTCGCCGTTTCCCCGTCGGCTCTTCACGGCACCTCTTATCCCTCCACGTCGTCGGCTGTTTACCCGCGCAATTGTTTGTCGGGATGTGGGTCAGGGAGAGCCCGCGCGTGCGTACCGCGTATCCGGCGATCATCGCGAGATAGCAGCCTTGGCTTATTTTGCGCTGTCCGATCGGCCGCGCGAGAGGGGGGATGCTTTAATTTTCAAAGGGAGGATTGCCTCCTCCACGTATCAGGGAAACCTAATTTTCGGACGTGAGTTAATAGCGAGATGAAGGGGGAGGTCAAAGATTTAGCTGGAGATGCTGTTTGCTGAAGAGTGACGTTGAAATTGTTGTCAAGAAACCGTAAATGTTCTATTGGAAGTTTATTTGAGAGATTGATCAGGTACGTAGGAAATTAAAAGTTACGTGTAGCTCGGCGTATGAACACATTCTTTTTGTCCCTTTTTTTCATATAATTATTTTCTTAACATTACCTGTTGTTAACTGGTTTGCAAACTGGTTTGTAATAAGCTAATGAAATCAATCTTCAATAAAATACTGTACCTATTAATAGTGTTATATTTTTCCGCGATTCATATTAGAATACGTCATTTATAGGAATAATTACTTTTTAAAAATAAATGTATGAATATAAATTAATGAAACGTAGGTTATTGTATAAAGGATGAAATAATCTGCACCATCATTCTCAGATGTTCCACATCTAGATGTGGAGTGTCCTAAATTTGACACCTAGATAATTTTTTTAACCTCATCGTGCAAAAATCGTATCTACTTAGCGTCCTAGTTGCCAAATTACCAACAGTGCCACCCTCGTCTACGACAACTTTTACTCCGAAGCCAGAGTTGAGTGACGGAAAGCGAGAGGAGAAGGGGGTTTAGCGAGCTGCCGAAAAAGTTCTCCAACAATCGACAATCGGATTCCCGGCGCGTCGGTAAAACAGAAACACGCAAATACGTCGGAGAGCACCGCGGGGCGCGCGGCGTTAACGCAATCAATTCCCGATAAAGTTACAATTGTCGAGCGCCGGGCGACGGGTAACGGCGCGTTCCATCATCTTTATTGAAAAAGTTGCCGGTGGAGCGCGCGCGCCGCGATTGAAATGCATCGATATCGATAATTCGCGGGGGCTCGCCGACTCCCAACTTTTTCGACGTCTCCTATACCTCCTCCTTGTTTATCCAATGTTTTATTGTTTCCAACTTCTCCCGCCGTTTCGTTTATTTGATTTCGCTGAGCAAATCTTGACTTATACGGTAAGTACCGCGCCTAGCGACTTCTCTAGGCGTCTTTTTCAATAAACAGCTGGGTAGCAAAGTTTAGATTGAATATAAGTATCTTATTAGAAGCAAAGATTCTGCTATGTCATTCTAATACGGATGAATTTGATTTTAATGTTTAGGTAATCGTGAAATTTAAAAACTACACATTTGTGAAATTATTCTTCTGGTTTCATTTTAATTGGCTATTCAAGCATATTTTCTAAAAACGATATTAACTACTGTTAAAGGCAATTGTGACTCTGAGAATCACGAAGTTTAACGACGGAAAAACGTTGAATTTTGCATTACCATGGAATCGTTTTGAATAGCTTAATGGCGTAGATACAGAAAATTGTGTGTACTGAGTGAATTCGCGTCTTCTTTAAACGGAAATATGACAGACGAGCGAGTCTCTTGCCAAATAAGAGCGATGATATTGCTCTAATAGTAGAGCAAGACGTTTCAGGGGCAGCGAAAGAAAATTGGGATGAATGCGGCAGTGCTTACTCGACTACCGCATAATCGCCAAGTCTAAGTTTGTTAGAAATTCTGATATTTATTAGACAAGCAGTGAGTGAGAGAGAAAGAAAATATTTTTACGCTGAAAAAAATAATATAGTATAATAATTTCTATAAACTCTAGGCTTAAAACGTGAGAGTATAAAAATTGTAATTTTTCCCTAGATTATAATTTTTCTCATATTTCCAGTACGTTCACCATCTCAAATATTCTACAGGAATTTTTATTTTTCTCAATCTAAAATAAATTTTATGAATTTCCTTGATTTTCAGTAACAACTCATTCACCAATTGTCAAAATTAAAGCACTAAACGTAAATACTGTCCAACTGTCGGGAAGTCCGATTACCACAGTAAATTTCTCTTCCTAAAATGTAAAAGGGAAAAAGAAGAGAGGAACTAAAAGAGAAGAGCGAGAGAGACGGCTAGACGGAGAGATATAATGCGTGCGCAGCGTGACCCACTTTTCCCACCTATCATCGACACTTCGTGACCCGCTGTCATCAATCGTTATTTCAACGTTTAATTTGTTTAATGCAGACCTCTTCATTAAAAGTTGCACCGAGTGGGCAAAGTGCCGTGGAGCACTCTCGATCCACTTTTTGTCGAGGTGAATTTAATTTTAATCAGACCCAGTTTAACGCGATTATCGCTTTGCCTCGATTCCGCGGAAGAACGACGGATTCGCCTGCTCTCCTTTTTTCCGCGACGGATCAAAATTCACACGACTGTCGTTCGTCCGCGCGGCGTATCGCTAGCAAAGGAGACGGAGCGCGCGCTCCCGTTTCGTTCATTACGCCTTTCCGCCTCCGCGCTGCCGAGCCGGGGTCATTGACGTCGACCACTCGCAATATTCCCTAATGTTATTGCGCGAAAAAAGATGAAAGCGCAATACAACCATTTTTCGCTCAAGCCGGTCGGCTGTAAAATCACTTTCGCGCTTTTAAAGAGGAATCACGCGGTCGTTTACTTCGGGATAAAATTTGCAAACTCATCCGTTTTCTTTTTAGCGCGATAACAATTCTTCAATTTTTATTTTCTGTACTACTGTTCATACGGGTAAATGCACTGTAGTTTTTACTTGGAAAACTTTTTTTTGCGTAATTTATTGCTTCAATTTTGATACTGTGAAAAGTAAGTGAACTAGATTGGCGTAAAATCGCATATATAGAAATGTAACGTTTTAAAATACGCACTTATATTTTAAATATTCTTGTACAAATTATACAAATTATTATTTTTTGTCATATTTAAACGTCAAGATTTTGGATATATTTAACATCAGCAACCTTCTTTAATTTTTCCGCGAACATTCCTAATGACCTACCTAACTCGTCGCTGCACGTTCCTAAAAATTCCTCGGAAAATAGGTGATTAGTTAATTGCGTAATCGAACAAACCAGTGTCCATCATCCCGGAGCCTCCTCGCTAACGAGGCCTTTCGTAACCCCGGAAGCGTTCGCGAATCGATCAATTCAATTAAATCCCTCCCTCCCCCCTCCGCCCCTACATATACATACACATATCTCCCTCTCGCTTTCTCCCGCTTGAATACTTTAAATCGAGCGGGGCCGCGGCCCGTAATAATAGATTTTCAAAGTCGGCAGTCGCGCCGGCGGTCGGGGGTCCGGGAGTAATCGCGCGTAATACCTTCCCGGACTCGCCGGGGCCGTATAATCGAGCGGGCTTCCGCGAAAGCGCGCCCACCGGTACTTAGGACGTCCACCGGAAATTAAACGTTCTGCCAAACACACACGTACGCGCCCGAACACTGGCGCACGCGGGGGGTCGGGCCGCGTTGACGCGACGCAGATGAGCGGGCGCAGCCAGCCAACTCGAGCGTTCGGTTTCATTCGATTTATTAGTTCTGCGCGCGGAAACTGAGATTGCGACCCGGATGCACGAGGGAGCGCGGAGTTGCGTTAATGTCGCGAATGATTTTTTAACGTTTGTGGAAAAGTTTTTTTTTTGTTTGGGAGGGACGTTGAACGTGAATTAGGAAGACCTGGAAGGGACGTATGGATTTTTTTCCCTGAAGGCAAATGAACATTGTACCAGCGTATGGACTGCGAGATTTGATGAAGGTTAAAAAAAGTTCGGGAGTTTAAAATTCGAGAGCGTGCGTAATGTAATAATTCTGTGCGTAAAAAGGATTGTCTGACTAAACTCGGAGCGTTACTACTGAATTACGTAGGGAGGTATACGGCTAATGATAAGCAATGATCATGGATGCGTGCATAAGTAGTAATGCTTCAAGTTTAGTCAGACATGATTATTAATGCATGGATATAACGTGTATCTTAATAACCAAACTTCAGTTATGCATTTCTTTATTTTATCTAATTTTAGAACAAACAGTTTTTTGAATCCTTTTAAGAGACTCAGCCAACGATATAAATAAAATTTGTACTATTAGTCTCAAATCCTCTAAATAAATGAATTTTGATTTATTCAAGTTTAAACAGTAGCAATAAATAATATTCGATGTACTTTTTTAGATAGGGATTGTTTAAAAAAATTGATTCAGCAGATTTGTTAAAGTTGAATATATGAATATTCACGATTAATCCCTTTCACTTATTGTATTAAGTGGATGATTTTTAACGATGAATAAGTGGATATTTATTATTTAAGTGAAATTTGACTTAGTTATCTTTATAAGGAGAGGCGTGGAATAAAGTGTACGACAATATAAAAAAATTGCAAATTTTAAAATGTTAATAAAAAATGGGCGATTATAAGAAGAAGGTAACATCACATTTGCAAGTAAAAAAATGAAACGACTCATTTAGGGCTGAAGACTGGCGCAATCTTCTTCAATTTCTCTGACTAATTTTCCCGTGGTATTACTAACATTCCCTCTTTTTTCATTCCAAATTAAATTACCAGTTTACTTTCACCGTAAAATATATTTCACCTTTTTCCACCACCTAGCCATCCACGATAACAAGAAAATGACTAACATAATATAATTAAAATAAATAAATAATTAAACAAATTACATTTGGTGAATGATGTAAGGTATTTCTGTAATAGCCACTCAAAGAGCTTCCATGACAAAGCAAGTCAAATCAATTCGCAAATAACCTTTCAACCGGTAATATCGGCCTGTTCTCCGTCGAGTCCCGCTGAAAATCGATGAATTTAAAGAGGCGCAAATAAGAGAAAATAGCGAGTGCGTGACTCGTCAGGCCGACCGCGATACGCCCGCCCGATAAGGCAGTCACGCAATATTGAAAATGCACGGTTATTAAATGATGAGCTCATTCGATGCGCTTTGCTTGCACTTTATGCACCTGCGCTATTCCCTTTTTTTCATGGTTTCACACTGATTTCTACATGCACATATTCGAAATACGTGAAATTCAGCCCGATAAATATGCCGAAAAAAATTCCCTCCAAATTTTAGCTTGTTGAAATAAAAACATTGAGTTTCACAAAAAGAAAAATAGGATGAATTCGAACAAAAAAACAACGGATTTTTTGTGTTTCCAGCTTTCGGAAATTGTTGGCTTTATAAATGTGTCGACAAAGGGAAAAAAGGAAACTCGGCTTAAATCAACATCGCCATTGAAATTCAACGAATTAGTACATGAATTCTCAGTTAAATTGTAATAAAAAAAATCTTCAATTACGCGCGAGAAAGAAACTTCAATCGTTCGACTACAAAAGGCCCGGACAGCCTTTTTTTTTCACCAGTGTATTCTCCCAAAGCAAATACGCAATCGGAATAAATTTGAAGCTCCTTTTTTCGCGCGCTCGCGTAATTAAAAAATACATGGCGTACGCGAGATTTGACTCGAAAAAAAAAAAAAAATAAAAAAAAAAATAGGTGTACGAAGCGCCGGCGAGGCGGACGGGGAAAATAAAATAGGGAAAGGGGCGCGGGGCGAATAATTAAAGAGGAAAACATAAACGCGCCTGGGCGAATATGTAAAACAATGCGGAGGCGTAAATATTAATGCCGGGGCGCATTGTCGGGGCGGATTATGAAAAACGAGTGGCGGCGGGCCTCCTATGATCGATGGTCGCCGAAAAATTATTCTGCCCGTCGCTTCTATTTTCGTCCGTGATTTGCGAGCTGGTCTTGAGGCTCGCTAATTGAATGCGAAAAAAGATAACTAATTACGCAGCGAAATGTCGGTATTTGTTATGTTTTTGTAATTGGACGAATTGGAATAATTGGAGCATGCGTTCGAGGTAATTGATTTGTAAAAATAATTATCGTACCGCAATTTGTTAAAAGAGTATTTCATTTTAAGGTAGTATGATTATTTTTTTTGGATGGTCTTATTCAAAATTAAATTTAAATGGAATGATCTAAAGATTGAAACGTGAATTTTTGCAATCTATATATGGTACTTATACTTTTCCGCAGTCTCTTCATAAACGGTTTGAACTACTTACAAAAGTGTGCACGGAGAAATGAATGTTGAGATAAAAATCAACGGAAATTTAAAAAGACTACGTTTGAAATAAAATATTTGATGAAAAATTTTAGGTGCACGTAGTATGATCTTTTAAATTGCGAATCCAAACTTTTTCTCGTAGGGAAGTAGAACGATTCAGTAGTTCAAGTCAGTATTTGGTCAGACAAGCATATTCTAATTTCTTTAGAAGCATGCAGCATCATACAATGTTTTTGCTAACATTTAAAAAACAATTATCAAATAGCCAATTATACTACTTAAGCTAAATAATAATTTAGCGTAAATGCAGGGAGCTTAAAATATGTTAAATGTTATTAGGTACAGTATTTCCGTCTTTTCATAAATTTGCGAGTTACTTGTACCACCACGTAAGACTAAAATGATATAAAATTTCGGATTTTAAAAGGATTTAATAAATATTTGAAGATCAAACTTGAGGAGAATGACTGGAAACTTGACTTAAAATCAATGTCTGATTATATTCGCCTATTTCTACTTACCCGCAGCATAAGTTGACTCATTTTAAAAATAATGCTGCTGGGATTTTTATTATCATCTCATAAAATAACAAAAAAATGAAGTCCATTGTATTTAAGAGTCAACAGTTAGGCGATAAGCCAATGTATATTAATTATACACGACAGTTCCAAGTTAGATAATAGCATACAATCTACGGTTATGTACTATTGTGTTAGATAATACAATAATAACCTACGGTTCAATTTAATAGTACCTACAGACTCAACAAAAATACCCGACGATGATAAAGCGAATTGAACATTTTAGCGTCCTAATTATTGCGCAATCGCGTTTAACCAACAATGATAATCATGAGGTTCCGCGTCCCGCGGCTAACCGAGCCGTTCCGTCGGCCCTGCCCAATCCTGCCGCCTAACTATCCTGATGTTGTTATTAAGTTCGCCGAGTCCAGCTGACGCCAATGACTCTTTCAGCTCCTCCCACCCCGCGCCTCTCTGCTCATTCCAGTAATGGACTCGCGAACCAGCTCGTCTCACCGTTCGTCATGGATACGCCTTTCCACTGATAAAGCTGCTCTTTGACGGAACGCTATTATAGGCATTCCACGAAATCATTTTTCGAGAATTTATTTATAATATCGGCTAATGGTTTGTACCTATTGATTTCAGTTGTCAGGTAACAAGACTCTGTTTATCTTTAGAACATTTGGATTGTGACGATATTGGCAAAAAATTGAATTGCATATTTCAGAAGCTGAATTATTGATATACGAAACGGTTATAGTTTTGTAAAATTCAAAATAACGTGTTGAAAATCTTTTCACTTCCAAATAACATTCATTCTTTGACATATTTGTCGATATAGTAATAAAATCATCGATTAATAAAAGAACAATTTAATATATTTGAATATTGAATTCGTACTATTTCCTCATCCTACTTTCAAATTTAATTTCCACGAGTTCCACTAAGTAAAATAGTGAGACGATCATTCCTTCATCATTTCTAAGATCTCCGCACGCTACCACACTGCAAAATGAAAATTGAGCCTGCTCTAGCAGCTGAATTCCCGGTATGCCTTTTACCCCGTGCCAGGTAGGCGAGCATCGGGCGTCTGTCTCTTTGTGCAGCAGATCCGTCATTAAATATTCGCGATTCGCCGTGTTCCCGCAGTTCATTAACGGGCTGGGACTAATTAGCCCGACGCGCTTCTTACTCTTTTCGCGCGCGACGATGACAATGGCTAGGCGAGCTCGTAAAAATCGAGTGATCTCCCCGTGGGTTCAATATTGACTTTCTTTCCAGTATTGTGTGCATTACCTGTCCTTTCAGGCTATTCTCCGTTTTTTTTTCGTGCTCATGTGAGTAAAACTTGCGCGCGCCTTTGTAAAGACAAAAGCGGATAATTAATTGTTAGTACTAATGATCGCGGCTGATGTACCTGACCTAACTTTATTTACAGCAGTAGGCTATTGTGGCTATTGTTCATTTAGACTTAAAAGAAGAAGTAATTTTGCATTCAATATTTTTATAAGATCACAATGAATTATTTGCAATAAATGTATATTTTTATTCTTCTACATAATAATATTGCATTCATTCAGTACAATGGGCTTTTCTTTTAAATGTTAGAATCCCGTGTTCCCGTGCTACGAATGAAATAATTGTATTTACACTTGTTATTCAATAATTTAACCTGCGCTATTACAGAAGAAAATTTTGTTGTTAAAATAAATTTAAACTCACTAACAATCTTTATACGATCCAGAAGTAAGTTCGCCAAATAAACCTACTTTTGAATTTTTCTTGTTTACGTACAAAAGCAAACTTATTATGTTAAACTATACCAAATTAATAAGAAACTGCGAGTAAATAATTTCAGAATAACTCTGATTAATTTTAAAGTAAAATAATTACTTAATTTTAAAAAAGTATTTATTTTCCTATAAACTTTAAATTACCGTATACTTACTGATGAGGTAGCACGTTCGGTATAGGCAGTCTACTTACTACGTGATTACGTCAGGACCAATTAAATCAAGAATAGATTGGCTTCATTTTTAGATCATTATTTCTTTAAGACTATACTATCCATTGAATTGTAATGAAGTTTTAATTAATTTAAATTTTTTTATAAGATAATTTTTTATCAAGTAAAATCACCCACTAATCCATATTAAAGAGGCATTATTAAACCGAGCAAATTCTTACGCGAATTCAAACTCGCTTCAAATTGAAAAATCAAATCGCCCAAGAACCAAAATTTAATTTCGACTACCGCGGAACTCGAGCCATCCGAGCGATTTTTAATCAAGCGCAATCGCCTAAGCGCAAAATTAGAGCCCGATTCACAATCGAGTAATCGATAATCGGCCAAACAAAGAGCAGCTTTTGCCGGAGCCCCAATTAATCGAGCTCCCCGCGAGACCTCGAATTCGCGCGTTACCCCCGGAATCTCGGACCCCGTGCTGCGCGTTAAAAAAGGGAAATAAAAGACGCAGGTCCGCGCGCGCCGCGTCGCTCGATCGCAAAGGCGGGAGAGGGGCGTGTGCACCGCGGGCCGTGCAATTGATACCGTGCCAAGTCAAATACGAGCGGGTGCGCGCGCTGCAAATAATAATTACGATCGCGTGCCCGCTGGTTATTAGAGCGTTTCCGTTGACTAATGATTATGTTTCGCGTTCAAGTGGCCCTCTCCGAGCCTCCTCCGGAGTCTTTCGCAAATACGAGATCGATCGACGCTCTGTTTGCACCGGGGAATTGGCCCGGCCTCGATCGCTCATTTCGTCCCTTGTTATACGCAATTACAGACGGCCGGAGATCGGCGAGTGTCGTCTCGCCGCCTTCCGAGCGATTTTCTCACTGTTTTTCCACGCTGCGGGAAAGGTAGTTGAGAGATGGGTGGGAAAGGTCGTGTAATGGTTTGGTGTGGGAGGGTCATTTTGTGCTTTATGATCTTTTTATTTTACTTTTGAGTTTTCTTTTGTAATGCTGCTTGGGCACTGACTCGAATTTAAAGTTTCAAAAAAAAGTGTGTTAATGAAATGGCTCGTTTCCAAATTTCTGCCATTTTTCTGGCTAGTGTGCCTGCTTATACAACTATCTCGGATCTTACGATGCATTAAAGTTTACTACTAAAAAGTACTAATCCCATTTAATAGTTTCTTTTTTATGAAGAAATTTAACACAAACAGTTAAGTAATGTTTGAAATGGATTACGTACAAAACAGAGATATTCTACTTATAAAAAAAAGTATTTTTAGTACAACTTATTTGCAGAATAATGCGGAAACGTTGATTATTTCTTAGTCAAAGTAAATCTTTTTTTGAAAAATAGCGACGACAAATAATTATTAAATTTTCGCAACTCAATTAAATTGTTTACAAAAAAGATTCAATTCCCTTCTCCTAATATCAAATTTGCCATTTTTTCCCTTTTTTAGTACAATCTCCTGCTAAGAAGACCAAACTTTGAACGCGAAATTGCTCATACGAGCAAAATCTAGATTATCCCATAAAAAGTAAATCCGATATTCTTCTTTACTGCGTCGACCGACAAAAAAAAGAGAGAGAGCAAAAAGGAAAAAAGAATGTTCCCTCTCAAAGCCTTGAAATCATCGAAGCTGAATCGCGTAACCCGAATCTCGGAATGTGCACTTGTGTTAAAAAAAAAAAAAAAACTGCTGTCCACTCTCGGTATCGAGTGACGAATTCCCTTCTGTCCGAATCGATTGTACCTCCCCCCTACCAACGTCATGTCGAAATTTTCGAAACGTGAAAAAAATAAAAAAAATTCTCAGCCCTCTCGGAACAGGAGAAATGGCAGTCGAGTCAAAACATCGGAGAGCCACTCGCCGAATCTGTCGATACGCCTCGCGATTATTCGACTAACTTGTTACTCTTTTCGAGAAAAACTGGCCGGCTTACATCGAGCCGCGCGGAAATTTAATACGAAATGACCGCACGGGAGATGGAAAAGATAAGCGGATCGGGCGGTAGGAGCGCGATGTAATGGCGTTAGCGTCGGTGGGCGCTCCGTTTTTAACGGGAAAATCGCTCGGATGCCGGAGCGAACGCGCCGCCGTCACTTTTTCTCGATCCTCGCTCTATTCCCGACTCCGTACCCTTTCGCGCGGGATGAATTATAGAGATTCTTTGTTTTGAGGCTTGAAGCAGATGTGGGGCTTTGGCGAATCGAGCGGGAACGGGAGTAATGAATAAGCGATAAAACGCCGATGGAAAAAAATTAAAAGCTCGTTAAACGCGATGGAATGGAAGGTCAATTACAAATCGTTAAAGATTGAGAGAAAAGTAACGAGGGGAGCGGATGCATTGTTGTAACTAATGAATTGCTTTCGCGATGCTTGCATTATACATATGATATGCAGCGGAGTTAAAGCGTATTTTACTACTGAACGCATCGTGCAAAGGTTTCGTTGAATAATTCATAAAGTTCAGATAACAAAAATGTTCAGAAATTAAAATTCTATAAATAATTGACTTTTTTTAACGAATTACGTTATATTTTGAAAACATCTATATCACTAAATTTTACATTATTGCTTATCTAATTAGAAATATGATGATTGTATTTCTAATTTATCTCTGATATGGTTGATTTACTGATAAATGGTTAAGTTCTGGTAAAAATGACCAGAACTTTTATGTACTGGCGACAGTTTTTGGTCAGAATCTGATCAACTTCTGATCGACACTGATGATAACGCTCGTAGTAACGTGGCATCGACTTTGTTCGATGGACCTGTTACTTTTTCCGCATCCCCTTCACTCGCCCAAAAAATCGATCATAGTTTCTAAAATAATTAGATTTTTAAGTTTATAATTTATAATAAAATCTTTTCAATTGCCTTCAATCAGTATAACAATAATCATTTTTCCAATAATTCGATTCAATAAACCTTGTTTACACACAAAAATTGAACAATACATGGACAGTGAAAGGAACACAATGGGAAATAAAGCAACAAAAAATTCCGCGAACAACGAACTGTTTACGCGTCCGAATAGCGTAAACAAAAGCATGGAAGACAATTCCGGCGTCTTTTCCCGCCGGTGGACTCGATTCGCCGCGCCGCGGAAAACAAACGAAGTAAAAGCGGCGATCAAAAAGGAGAGACGGAGAATCGCAATTTACGAGGGCGAGCCGCGCCGAATAATGAAATCCGAGGCGGAAGCCTCTTAAAGTTTTCGAATCACGCGCAAAATCCGTCGCCCCCTCCTCCCCGGAGAGAGCCGGGGACGACGACGGAGATCCGTCCTTATTACCCTACCCTTTGAGCGAGCGCGCGCAGCCCGACGAGACGTCGACTTCGACTTCTTGTCTTACGTCTCTCTCTCTCTTTATTCGTTCGGTTGGGAGACTCAAACCTCCGACGGAAAAGACGGTTCATCGCGATGCCGTCCCGGAAGTCACGGACTGCTGGTTATTTAGAGGGTGCGAGTCACCCCCGGGAAATAAGCGGCCGATAGAGTGTCACTTCCGTTGCGGGCACGTGGTGCCTCTAAGTATTATTTCTAATTAGGAATTTCTTTTATTTTTTGGACGCATAATTATTATTCAATTTTAGAATGTGAATAACTCTCATAAAGTAAAAGTATGAATAAATAAAAAAAATCACTCATTCGAGTGAAAAATTACTCTTTTTCAGAAAAAACTAAGCCTGTCTGGAGAATCCTGTTTTCATTAGTCAAATCGAGTGTTTTATTCATTTTCATATTTTGAGTGAATATTGTCAATATTAAGATTTGAAAATATAATGCCAAATGAGTAATTTTCAATTATTGAGTATTTTTCAAAGGATAGTGTTAAAATTTTAGTTCATAAGTATTAGATAGTGCATGATGTTTAAGCTCCATCCATCGTACATTAAAACATAAATGCATCATTTAGTACAGGTTTCAGTTTTACAGTATTTAATCCACAAAATCTGAACGAAATTTCACCATGATTATGTTTAATTCTACATAACGTAATTTAATTCAAATCTATTACTTCAATAATAATTCCGACTAATAACATCTCTGACTCATGAAATATAATTTGATAATCAATATTTATTCGGTATACGTATTTCGGCAAATCAAAACGGAATAGCCAATAGCGCTCAGCTTAAATTTAATATTCATCGAAAAGTTAAATTTATCAGCAGATGATGTGCCGTTTAAAATTATATACATCAGGTGTCTTGTATGTATTCAAATTTATGAATTATAGATTTTGCATTTAGTATCCAGTTAACTAATATAAATTTAAATTTATAAATACAAGTGTAAATGTTATTTGTCGATTGATTATAATTAATAAAATTAGTTATTCAATACTTATTCCTAACTGAAAACTAACTTCTAATGATTATTTCAATAGTTTATAACTAGAAGGGGATGTTTTCGTTGCTAAGTGAAAGGGTATCGCTATTATTTAAGTAACCTTATTGCATTATTGTTCATTGATTAATTTTCAATACGAGAGAATTTAATAAAAATCCTTTTCTTCAAGGAAGTTAAAAGATTTTTCATTGCTTAATTTCCCATTCAGGGTGAATAAACAATATGGAAACCCCTGAAGAAGTGACGGGAAATGAATTTTGTGGAATAATGTTGACACAAGTTTTAGGAAATCACCCTGGCTTTTCGATGGTGACCTTGGATTTGACCTTGACCATGACCTTCGTTACACTTCTGTGTCTAACATTTTTCCACAAAATACATTCCTGCTGAGTTGTTCAGGAGTTTCCATATTTTTGACTCAACCTGTAAAGTAATTAATATTGAAAATAGAAGAAAATATTTAAATAGAATATTTAAATAAACTAATCTTTTTGCCGTGCAAATGCTTTTTGTAATTAAATTTTAGGTATTTATCTTAGTTTTCTTGGAATTAAAATATTTATTGTCTGAGATTTACTGCAAATACAACTGCATACTTTTTACAAGCCTCGCTACAGATTTTTTGTTTAAAAATTCTTGAATAAAATGAATTTTTAAACCCTCCTCTAGCCATAACTTCAGGTTCAAATTATTACCCATCTCGTCAATAGGCCATCAGTAAGCTAACCTTCGGCAAGCCAGCAACCCGTCGCGCCGGCGTTAAAGTGACCGATGCCAGATAAGGTGCGCGCGCCGATTGGCGGCTCGGCCGGTAACGCGCGCGCGTGGGCCGGGGCGATTGACCCGCTCTTCCGCATGACCTGACCCCGTCGGCCGACTTCGGCCCGCCTCGGCCAGACTCGGCGGCGCTTCGACCCGCGCGCTGCCACGGCTGACGCAAGGAATCCCCGATTACCTCTCTCTCTCCCTCCTCCGCCTCCGCCTCCGCCGCCGAACGTCGCAGTATTTAGCGGCCCTCCCTCTCCCAGCGGCTGCGCAGCAGCGCTGCAGCCTCCTCCCGTTAGCAACAGTTGATTTTGCAGCGGCGAGGCGACGCCAAACTGCGAGGTCGCGACGGGGATGGAAAAAGAGGGACGAGCGTTTCGCTTACCAGTGGGTGGGTTTCGCGCGACTGGAATGAGCTGCTTTTGGGGGTGGTCCAGGGTGACGGATTTTGTTGTATGGAGAGGAGGACTTTGTTGTTTTTGGGTTTTGTGGGAGATCGGGTATAATGGGACAAAAAGTGTATGATGAATAAACTTTTTGCGGTATAATGAGTCACCCGGTGAACTAGTCTTGACCAACAACCCCCTAACTGTGAGGTGTCGTATTAGTTTAGGTCGCATCATAGTCTTTTATACTCCTCTGATTCAGAGTACTTTCGGTCTCATTATATACCTCGCTCTTTCTTCATTATATCGAAGATATGAAAAATTATACGACCTTCGTTTATGTATATCTTTAAAGACTGTTGATGTGAATAAAAGTAGAATTTCGGGGTCTTTAGAATGACTCATTAAAACAAGTAATAATGTCGAAATAATAAATGTTATAGGACTTTTCTCATCAACAAAAACTTATGTGCGTGAATGGAACTTATGTACAGTAATAAAAAATTATAGGATCTTAAGATTATCCGTAAATTCTTGATAGCACCTAAAGGTGTTTACATTTCTTGTTCTAATTTATCATTCATAAAATTGCAGGATTACACAAAGTGGACCTAGAATAAATTATACTTCCATTCAATCTTTAAAAGACGATAAAAAAAAATGATTTGTTCACGCATAGAATGGTTCGATAAAAATGACTGCTTTTAGTAACCTTGGGACCATGTGATCTGGTTGATAAAAATTACTAATCAACTTTGAATTGTAAGAATTGTAATTTTTACCATGTTTAATGCAATTTTTATCAAGTTTTGAATAATTTTTACCAAGAAAGATCACAGGATTCGAAGATTACTATAATTACGTAGTAATTTTTGGAAATAAATGAGAGTAATTTTTTAATGTAAACGGATCATTTTTTCAAAGCTATACGAATTTAAAGCAATTAAACAATATAACACCCCATACTACTTACACAAGTGTAGGAGATAAAACTAAATGAAACCATGACTGCCTAAGTGCGCGGTACGGTATTTCCATCAATAACGAGTGCATTACCCGGCTCGTCGCTGTTTTTACCCAAGTAATTTGCAAGAAAATGCTGATATAAACATTGCATTATTCATGGCCGGCGGGTGCTTACACCTAGCCGAGCGGAGAGAAAGCAAGGCGGTCGCATAATTAACACGGATAACTTGCCAATGGCGGAGGGGGTGGGCAGGGGGGAGGAGGCAGTGTGTCAACTGCACCACTTGGAAAACTCAAGCCGAGCAAATACGTTAATCCGCGCGCGGCCTTGCACGGCGGAGAGGAAGAAAACCGGCCGGGGGGTAGGATGGAGCTGCGCGGAAACGAGCTAAAGTGCTTAGGAGTATAAAGTATTCAGCCGAGCGGGGGAGGGTTACTTCCACCCCCTCCGCCCGATCGGGTAAAAATAAATCGCCCGGATGGTACTTCCCCCCCTCCGCGAGAATCAGACGTGACCCAGTTTGTCTTTCGAATTAGACTTGTTAAGCGCGCGCACCGTAGCCCATTTTTTTTTTCGCCCCACCGTCAATTATATTTCCATCGCGATCGAGCGGGCACGACGGCCTGTTGTTCGCCGCGGCGCTCGATAAAGTAAATCGCCGGATCGGCTCGCCGGCGTTTTAAGAAAACGGCGGAGGCTCGCGCGATGAGTAGGAGACCGGCATAAATTGCAACTTAGGCATAAAAGCCGCCGGGGGGCGGAGCGATTCGAAAGACATATAAGAGGGTCATTTTCACCCCAGTTTTCGTCCCTCGCGCCCCCGGCCGGCCGCGGCCTTTCATTACGCGCTTCCTGGGCTCGGCCCCGGGAACCGGTGAAAGCTGCCTTTATTGACCCATAAAACGCTATCGTCTCCTTTCGAAAAATTTCCTCCTTCGTAACTGTATACCCCCCGGAATATACCCAAATTGGATTGAACTTCCAACAAATTTGGCAAGACTTTGTGTTAGGGGGGACTGTGTATTTTTTTTCCTCCGCTCCCGTCGCTGAAAGCACCTCCCCTAACCCGGCCGCGGAACGATAATTATCAATTTTTATCGGATTAATTCGAGTGGAATCGAACGATATGTCGGGGGGAATAGCGCAGAAGCGGTTGAACGCATAATTAAATTAGCGAATCACCAGAGCAAACATTCGGCCCGATGCTTGCGGAGTCTAATGAAATTGCGCCGCGTCGCTGTGTGCAAATGGCGTTACAATAATGAAAATCATCGCTCGAAACAATGGTTATTAATTAAAGCAGCCCGCGCGAAAATCAGCGAAATGGAACTTTTGCGTTTCGGCGGGTGGAGAGGGGGGGAGAAGAGTCTTCGGGATCCGGTCCGATTAATCACTGATAGGGGGCGGGGGCTCGGAAGGAGCAGTTCGAGTCGCGAGTTTTGCCGGGGCAAATTCGCGAGTTCCGGCTTTCCGAGCGAATTATCGAAGGGGGGGCCGCCGCGATAAAACGCGCCGCGGCTACGACGAGATACAACGCGCAATCGCATGATTAATTTCCCCGCTGGAATTTAATCTGGTAAAAAGCAGTATTTCAGCGCTGCCGCTGTTGCGATAGCACAAAAGTTCGTTAACGCGATCTAAATTTAAGGCCGGGATAATTCGCGCCGATGCTGTCAATCGCATTTACAACGTAGAACATTTATGACGCAATTCCAACGAAGGACGAACAATGGTCTATAAAGTTACGCATTGTGCATTAGGATTAAAAGATTTTAGGATTTATTTTGTAGTTCAATCAGAAATTAACTGAAATGAATGATGGGTAGATTGACGGCTTATAATTTACTCGGGCTTTAGTACATATTTACATGTTTTTTAATCGATTTTAAAGTTGATATGATTTTGGGGTTGTGGAGTTTATGAGTTTCAAAGAGCATCTGAATTCAAATTAGTAGCTGGTAAACATCACTAGATTTTTTCGAAGCGCTAGCTGCAAAGATGATTTTTCAGAAAGTAATCTGTTATAAATACCTACCGGATGCACCTGGATCGCAATTTTAATTCAAAATGATACGTGGATGCTACCGCGTCGCTTTTCCAGTAATTGATGAGATTTGAGAAAACTAAAAATACTGATAAAAAAGAAACTCCAGGAATAGCAAAATAAATGAAGCGAGATCCTTTATGCTTACGTAAATTACCTTAATGGCATCAATAAGCAACAGTAATTTAACAAAGATATGCAAATACCATATTAAACAATATCGTAAAGAAAATAATGGCCACTTAAGTCTCTCGTAGGATCATGGAATCTCTAAAGATGCGAAAACTTTTTGAATGGCAAGCATTTCGTTCAAACTAAATGTAATTCGTCGAGTCGCCTGTAACCACGTCAACGACGTACCGAAGTTTTACGCACCTTAGAAACATGTACTTACTCCGGGCAAAAGAGAAACAAAGGCAAAGTATCAGCGGAAAGCGGGAGTAAGGAGTGCGGCCGAAAGAAGAGATAAAGAAACGTCTCGCTCCGTGTGGCGGACAACTACAGTTGCGAGGGCTGACGTTAACTTCCGAGTCAATAAAGTTTTCCTGGACGAGCGGGTGTCGCGCGCGCTCGCTGAAATCTCGACCCCCCGCGTCGTCTGCTTCGCGTGTTATTGCCAGGGTTAATTGACGGAGCTGCAATAAAAGAAAAGTCCCTCTCGGGCGGGCGGCTGGAGCGGTCGAGGACTTTTGTTTAATTCCCCCTTTCGCGCTTACTTATTTCGACCGGTACGGCCGAACTTTCCGACGGTTACTGAAAAAGTTCCCCTCCCCTCACCCACCCCACGGCGAGTCCACGTTATCACGGCCCGGGCGAAAAGATACTCAAACTCCCGTCTATGACGAGAGCCTCGGTTACTTTCGATTGCCCAGTCTTAAGGGTTGTACCGCTTTCTCTCTCTCTCCCATTCTCTCTCTGTAGTTCTGAACAAGTTGCTTCTCTTTGCCCACTAGCCTCCCCTGAAATGACGCTTTGATGAGCAGAGATTCTCCTCCTTTTCCGGTTTTACTTCTCTGTTCCGTCGGATTCCGCAGTTATTGCGACGTGAGAATGAATTCCGGGAATGATTGCGCTTAGCGCTCAAATGTTTATTTGATTGCTAAAGACTTTGAAGTTTTAAGGAAAATTGCGCAGTGCCCAATGAAGATGTAAACTTGCGTTTCCTTGACATACGAATTGCGTTACAATAGTACAAGTACTTCAAGTACATTGTAGTTGTCTACAATTGATGTTTAACGTTTTGTTTACTCTAGTATTTAGTGAATCAAGGTAATTTAAGGTCAAATTTCTTGTTTCCGGATATTTTTTTAGGAATAGTTAGGTCCTAAGAGAAAATCTGTGGCTTATCAGCCACATAAAATCATAAAGGGTCAGGTCCTGCGAAAGTGATATTGTTTGTTTCTGTATATTATCAGCAGTTTTGGATCTTCATTTGACCTTTAGGCATCATGATGAAAACATCAGCGGTTTTAGAACCGTTCCTTCAAAATCTGAGATCAAATATTTTGTTTAAATAACAAATTTTATCTTGAGATGACCTTGAACCTCAAACATGAGATCCAACCTACACTGGATTCATGTTCAGTGCAGATACGAAAACAGTAAAGATATCATAGTAGCGTCTTTATAAGAGGCGATTTTTCTTTTTCGTTTTCTTGAAAATACATAGGCTGCTTAACTATAACGCAGTTATTATTTAATATCAGCTTAAAAAATTATAAAGTTTAGTTTTTAAATAATTATGATAAAATAATTCTTTAGATTAACGAGATTCAAAACATTGTGAATTTCTATTCGAAATACACAGTTGGGCAAATTCGGCGAGTTTATTGCAGTACACGCTATTCATCGATCCTTCCATTTTATGCAAATTCCCGTCGAATAACCAATTTAGGTATTCATGGCCATTTTCGAAACACTCGACACTCCCGAGTGAAAACGTGCGCGCGGTCTCGGCCTCGTTCCCGTCTATCGGGGCGCAGCGCCGAGGAGGGCGGGCGGACGGAGGGTGAGGGGGTCAACCATTTCCGACTGCGGCTATCAAATTCCTCAGACGCCCGGAATGCAAAGGAAGAAAAGTAGACCGGAGCGGGCCAGAAAAGAATAGTCGGCTGCGAGCGAGGCGTACACGCGCGCACCGAGGTATAGGGGGGGAGGGAAATTGCATCGGGGATCCCCCTCTGCGGAGCGACTTTTCGGAATAAGCGCATCGACGAGGATTTTTCCAGGTCACTACCCCCCGCAAGAGTCGAGCGAGAAAAAAAAGGCGCGGATTTTTCTTTACTCGCCGGCGCGCGCTCGATTAAATAGTACCGATGTATCTTCTCGCGAGGGTCGCTCGCGACTTTTTAAATCAGCCGGCTGGTCCGTTTGTAATTGCCGACGTCTTTTCTGAATTTTTCACGGCTACGCGCGCGGGAAAACGCGTTAATGGAAAAATTCCGGCAACTCCACGAGCAGAGGCTGGATTTGGAGCGCTCCGCTGAATTTACAAGGCTTTCGTGGAATACTAGCTCGTTTCAGTGCTTCATTTGTTTGCTGCGGCTTTTGATAATTGATCCTTCAAACATTACACTTTTTGGTTGAAGTAAAATTGAATTAAATGGGCAAAGATTTGTGTTTTTCTCTTTATATATGATTATGTTTATTATTTACATTCTGTTTTCGTCAGGATTGATTATTGTGATAAATGAATAAACAAAATTACTCCAAATAAGTAAATTTGATTTGCAATTTTTGAATTAGTTTAAGTATAAAGATATAGGGTTGTATCAATTACGTACTATTAAGTAGTGTTGAATAAATACACATATGTAATTAAACCGGTTGCCTCCTGTCAGTAAAATAAAGGTTGTTAACTGGAAATATGAAGCCAAAAGTAAATTTAGGAACTGCCAACACTCACAATATCAAGACTTTCCTGGCGGACAATTAATCGTCTGTTACTGTATTCTGAGTTGTTCCGATCCTGTTTTAATAACAGTGCAGGTACCTCGTGAAACTCGACTTTTTTAGACAGGTAATTTATTAGAATTAGAGGTCTATAGCTAGACGAGTCAAAAATAGGTTATTATTTTTTTTTTTTTTTGAGATGTACATTTTTTAAATAATTAAACGCACAGTATAAAAATTTCAAATCAGTATTCCAAATCTCCTCAAATGTAACATTTTGATTGCGGAAGCTGCGGGGCAAAGTTCTTGTCGAGTTTTATCTCATAAAGCTTCCCCGCATAAAGAAACAAACGGCATCGTTGATGGCGGGCCGCCGTACGTACGTACTCCGCCGGTGTTTATTGTTTTAAATTAATGAAACACTTTTAAAAGCATCCGCAGGAAAAATCTCCCGAGGAGCGAGCTTGAATAAAGCATAAACCGAGGACACGACCGAGCGACCGGAGGAAACGCGCGTCGAGGGACAAAGAATCACGAGATTAGAGGCGGCGGCGTGCCCGGGGCCAAGTCGGTGAAAAAAAAAAGTTTGAAAGGGATTGGCGGAGCGCGGAATAAAAGAAGAATTAAGAAAGACAGATAGGGACCGGTGGAACGGGGAAATATGGAGGGACACCGCCGTCGTTCTAATGCCGGGAAATACAAAAAACTTATACGTTCGCGTCCCGCCTTTCAGCGCCGCGCCCGGGAAAAGTCGCATCAAAAGCCCCGGGGCCTTGAAAGGTTGGCGGCTCCGCGTCGTTTACTTATATTTTCTCTCGCCACCTTTTAATACGGAGTCGCCTCCTAAGCTCATTCTATTCCGTTCTCCTCCCTCTCTTTCGCTTCCCTTTTTCCGCTACGCTTTTATTTCGCCCTGCCCATTCAGCGCGCTTTCTTTCCCCTCTCGCTTCTCCCCCTTTTTTTATCCATTTTAATTATTAAAACTTCGTGAAAAGAGTTTGAAGAGGCACTCTTTTTCCGCTGAATTACCGCGCAAGTAAATGGTAATGAATTAGAAATGGTTTTGTTATAGCGCACAAAGTTTCGCTGGAGCTACTTAACGTAACCTGAAAATTTAAGTAAAACTAAATTAAGCCGTGATATAATTCAGCTGGGCCGAGGTTAACCTTGTTTGTACTTTTACAGCTTTTTTGCTGAATAATTAAGAATTTCATCAACACATACTGTGATAAAAATTTTCAATTTTTACGTTATGTAGTAATTGGTCAAAAATTCGCTGTAACATTTATTGCTCAATTTAGCTTCTCTCTACTCTGGTAGAAATGTCGACATTTTTAATGGCCATCATAGTAGATTATGACTTGAAATAATGTTCATTAAAAGTAGCCATGAAGTGGTACTTTTGTAGATAAGAAATAAGTAAAATATTTGAATTTTTTAAATATCTAGAAATTGTCCAACACTTTGAATTTGAATACCTGCTAACAACTTCTTGCTCGTCTTACCTATTTTGAAACTAGAACATCAAAAACCTAATTAAAGTAAGTTAGTTGTTGTTCCTCTGTTTTAAAAGATAATACCTTTTGTTTTTTCGATTGATGTAACTAATCAGTTTATGACTAAAATACAATTTAATTCGTTTAGCCTAGTTTCACCATCTAATACTAAAGATTTCATTCGAACAATCTTACATTCCTGCGTCTAATAAACCAAAATAAATTTCCGTCGACCTTTTTTCCCGGACAAATGTTTCATAAAAAAAGAATCCATCGTCCTCGGCGGCGAAGGCCGTACTCGAAAAGGAACAAACAATTTCTCGGGGTTAATAGCGGCGAAACTAAACGATCCACTAAATCAACTTCAAGTCCAGCGAAAAGGAGGCTTTCGCGGCCGCAAGATAGGCGGGGGTAGAGCGCGCGTATGATAAAACCCAGCGCGGCGTCGGCGAAACGATACAGGCTCGTTTTCGCAGAAGCGATGGCCAGCGGTTCGTGCGCGCCGCGCGGCCACTCGAGCGTCCAGTCCAGCGGGGCTCGATTATCCGGCGTCTGGGGGGGGTGTGCGGGGATAGCGCGCGCGAGCTATCCGTGGCGGTTAACCGTTCTTCCGGAACCGCGCTAATCAGCCGCCGGTAGACCGAGTCACGTAAGTGTACAAAGGCTCGGGAGCTGCATCGATTCTTCTTGCCCGACCGTAACACACGTACCCGCGCGCGTATGCGGCCTATACCCAACGCTCGGCTTTTAGCGTTTCTGCGCTTCATCCGATACTCGCTCCGCTGCCTCTGCTGCCTTTCCACTTCCTTTTTTTTTCTCTCTCTCGACGACGCTGGGATAAGTATAGCGAAGTAAGAGCTACCCTTTTCGATTGCGTTAGAGCGACGGCGGTATTGTTTCGCGCTGCGTATTTTTAGAAGAGCGAGCTCGCAGCGAGTTTAGGGTTCGTTACCTTTCCTTTTGCTTTCAGGAGTGAAAACAAATCCATTCATCTTATATCTTAGATTATAATGCAGTATTGATGGACTCTGACAAGAGTGGGTTTTGTAGACTATTAGCATTTGAAAAATTCTTTCCTAATCATTCAGAATCAACAGAGCAGGTATTTGAAGGTAGAAACTAGTACGTAAGATGTCAGTGTTATCAACTAATCTAAAACCTTATTTTAAATGAATGGGTCAGATATTTTCTACTGTTAAAGAACAAACACTAAACTTGATTCAACATCCCTTACATTTCGTTGCTGAAAGAGTTATATCGCCAGTTTTCTATTAAGCTGTGATAATAGTTTCTAACAAAAAAAAACATTACTTGTCTATTAAAGTAGTCACTATACTGTTCACTAATTAGTAGATTTTATTGATTTTTTGCGCTCGTACTGTTCCGAGAAAAGAGAAGCAACTGGACCTACAAGCTAATTATATTTCGCGATCACCTTTTTATAATAGAACTACTTTAAGATATAGAGTGTAAGCGCAACAGCAGCCTAATCAAAGCTAAACTATACGAATGCGAGAGCGCCAGCGTCGCGACCAGGAGGCGAGGGGGCAGTAGCTTCTACCGGTAGATTTACCGACGCTCGTTTGCATAATATCGGTTTCGCGTTTAACCCGAGATTAAGATTGCGAGGAAGATTAACGAGCCTAGTTGGCCTATCGTCGCGATACCTCCAGCCCAACTGCGTGCAAAGTAGTGGAAAGGACGGGGGGCGGGGGGGAGCTCAAATTACCGGCGAAAACGCGAGCTCATTTGCGGTGTGTGTGTGTGTGTGTGGTGGCGCCGCGGCGGACAATCGACCCCTTATTTTTTCATGCGATAAATAACACGACGAAAAATGGGAAGGTGTTTTTACACCATTACTCGAGGTGAGGTGTTTATTATCCCTTGTTGTAGAATTCAGATAATTCCCTGCAATAAACTGTTAAATTCTGTTTTTCTTGAATTCGTAAACCGTCTTTTACACTTGATTTTCCTTTTAAAAATAAAAAGAATTTATTTATCGGTATATTTGATTAAATAATATTTGTGGGAGTTTGCTACTCGTTGACAAATTGATATGATCAATACAGACTTTAGTTAGAATTACTCGGCGTCTGACCATACGTGGAGTTTACTACTGATCATTTTTGTGCCACTTAAAAGAAGCATAATTTCCGTTGAATTTAGTTTATGTATACCGCTATTTAGTTTATAATGATGGAGCAAATATTGGACGATTTACCAAGATATGCATAAGCACATTCTGCGTCTGACCACATAGGGTGTTTACTACTGCTCATTTGCGATCAATCAAAAAGAAGGATAATTTCCGGCTAATGTTTAGTTTGAAATAAAATCATTATCTAAAAAAAATATATATAATCTACATTTGCAGTTTAATTATTTACCAAAATTGAGTAGATTATTTTCAATGTATGTAAGTAGAAAAAGACGGGTATTGTCAGACATTTTTTAAATCGCTTTTTTTGACGTGCAAACGAATTCGATATTAAAATGAGGTTAAAATTTTTAATTATAAAATGCGTCAAGGAGGCGGTAACCACCTTTGTAACACCTGAGATTCGAATACCAAACCTTTAATTTAATTTTCCGTTCATCGCTAACGTTATTAACATCTCGACATCCGGCATTTTCAATTCGACCTCGCTTCGAATTTATTTAACTGATATAAAGAAGATATTAAATTTGCCTTTATTAAAGTGACTCCCGGCCCTCGGAATTCTTCCGGCGGACTTTTAATTAGCGCGGAAAAGTGCGCTTAGAACACGGGTACGAAAGAAAGGTTTTCGCGCTCCGAGTGTACTCCTCCGCCTACGCGCGCACCTTTTCCTTCGGAAATTATCATTTCTTTGCTCGCCGATTTCAGTCGAGGACAAAAAAATAGAAGAAGAAAGCAAAGAGCGAAGAGGAGAAGAATTGCAAAGGAGGCGAGCGAGGGAGAATGGATTCGTTTAATTAATTAATTACGCCGGGCGGACTGCAGCGCCTTCTTTCGAGAAATTGAAAGAAGGTCGCGCTATCCTCCCGGGACGTCGTCTCTGCTAATATTTCAATTAAGAATTGTACCGGAATCTTTCGAGACTTGATTAACGTTAGTTCGCCGCGCCTTGCGCTGACGATCGCAAAAAAAGAAAGGTATGTACTCGTAGTTTTATCGCGAGTAATACTGGCGGCGAATTCTTTTAGCAGGTAAGATGCACAGTGGTCGTGGCAATTTCTAATTCGTGGTTCGAATGCTTTCGGGTGGTCCGTTTATCGAATTCACGTTTCATGGAACCGACGAAAGTTTCACGTCTCACTGTGATCGGCACAATAAGATACACGCCGACTGGAGCGCGTGCCATCGAACTGTGAAGTTCAGACCTGGTTCGCGTGGAATCGAATGCTATCTACGTCGTTGTTAATATCCAATTCATGGCTTGTCATATCTCGCCCTTGCCGAGTGTTAGTCGATAACACGCAGTGACTTCGCCGTTCGAATACTTAAAATGTTTCAGCTTCTTGTTTTAAATGGGTTTTAAGTGGTGGAAAAAAAGGTTTTTATTGTTGACTTTACTTTTAATCGTTCAAAGAACTTTTGTATAATTTAAAAAAACAAAAAAGAAAAAAAATCAACCGACACATTCAATTTCTTATCTTATTGGCATTCAGGTTATCTAGTGTCACGTGTGGTTTTCTGAGTAGTAGAAAAAAATTAAGTAGCAGAATAAAATACACTGCTTCAAAAAACAGTGACTAATGAGAGTAATAAAGATATTGTTGGTTCGAGTCATTTTAGTCTTTAAGAGAAAAGTAGCAAATAATCAGTTTTTATATCATTCAAATTTTATCACACTCTGCTAACATGTGAGCATAGTTATAACTGAATAATTGTCGTTCTTTTTCATAGCCTAGACAGCATCGTAATCTCAGTAATACAAAAGTAAACATGAATATACTAATATAGCTAGAATCCATTTGTAAATAGTAACGATATCTGACTGTTGGTGTAATACTACTCTACTGTTCTATGCATGAGAAAGTCGAGATATCAAAACAAACTTGACAAGAGCACACCGAGTTAATAAAGTAAGGTTTTCTTAAAACCTATGCTGATAACATTTATACATTCTTTATACTCTCATCCTAGATACGAGCAGTTAAAGTTAATAACTAGTGCAAATCAAATCAACTTTACTTCCGATTTTCAGTACGCTGTCATTAATTTTTCACATCGTTCCGTCCCAATTTGCCTTAACAACCAGTGAAGCTTCATTAATTCCACTTTTAGCGAGCGTAGAATCGAGCGCAACCTCCCTGAAAAGGTCACACCTTTAATTTATCAGCTGCGGCGAGCTGCGAAATATCCGCCGTAGCGGTCGACTTGCTTTCGGGGCTAAAACGAGCGACGTCCCAGCGGAATGACAAGCGGTTGCAGCGGACGAATATCCCCGGCCTCGTTCCGGCCCATAACAGCTCCGATCGCAAGTTCAGCCGGGGGATCGCCGTAAAGCAAACACACATAAGCGCACGCCTCCACCCCCTCCGACGAAACTCGGGAGGCGCAAACACGGCGCACACGTACGCGCCGCTCCTCCCCCTCCCCTCTCTCCCCGGGGCAACTTCGCCGACGCATTACGGGGGCCGGGCAAAGTTTTCGCATTGTCGTAATAAGCAGCTGCCTCGCGCCCGATAGTAATTACATTAGCGGCCGCGGCACCGGAGGGGGAGGGGGGGGGCGCGACACGTCCGGTGTACGCGCGCGCCGCGCCCCCGTATTAGCGAGCGCCGCCGCGCGCTACGCCATAAACCGGCCGGGCTATCCGGACCCATTTGCGGAAGCATCCGCGAGGACGCCGGCGATAATTTTCCAAAGGTCCGCCGCGCCGGGACGGCCTTCTTTGTGTCGCGGCGTAATTTCGTCCCGGCGATGCCGCCCGCTTTCGGCGTAATCTACGACGAGGGTGTAAACGAAATTTTTTAGTCGGGGGAGTGTGAAGTTGTTTCTTTTTTACGTTCGTGTCTTGGAAAGAGGCGATGACGTTTTGATGAAAAGAATCTGTTGAAAATCATCTAGTATCCTTTCAACAGTGACCTTTCGGGTATTTTTAGCCCATGCAATAAATAATCAGTTTTAAAATGATTATTAAAAGAGGGAAAAAAATATTATCCATCGATGGGAGAAAGTTAACAACAATTTCTAGATGAACATCGGCCTACTTGTTGGTAAATATTTTGCAACGTGAAGCACGTAAGGTTATTTACACTTAAAAAAAAACCATATTTTCATTATCTCGGATCTGATTTCTCACTAAATATTTAAACTGTAATTTAAAATGAGAAACAACTTTTATTAAAATTAACAATAACGTAGATATAGGGCAGTGGACTCTCAGAAAAAGATAAATAATTTCGGAAGTGAATGTTTAAAAAAGGATACGCTTCCAACTGATTTGATAAAATTACGCAGTAGGATATTCTGCGAAAAGGTAATTTATTCATTTTAATTAAGTGAGCATATATTATTATTTTCCTTTTTCTCTATCCTTCGCTAAAAATATAATAAATTAGAGTTATGCAGAAATTTAGTTACCTTTCCCTCGGGTGTTCAATTAACTAAAATGTGACGAAAAAAAAGTTTTACGCATCTAGCAGGTATAATTCAAGTACCAGCGCTTTAATTAATTAGCCAACTGAGAAAAAAAAATTAAAAAATATTTACCAACCGACAGCCGATGCAGGCGAATACTCGAGCGTAATTGCCGTACCGTTCGATCTATACGCGGGATGTCCCATTAGTTTTCCGCAAATAATGAAAAAGAATGTAAAAAAAAGAAATTTTAATAACGAACTTTCTCGTCAAAGTGAAAATTGTGACCTGCATTTTATATCCGCGAATAATGAACGTCACTTCGTTTGACTTCGTAACACACGCGATGCACGCTTACGGAACGCGACAAAAAAGTTTAATGATTGCAAAATTCCGAGCGCGTGACTGAATAAATGAAAATTTTCAAGCTGGGCTCAAGTGAACCGGAATATTGATCAAAAATTATTTGTTACGACTTTTTAACGATGAAGGGAAAATACGTCAAGATACGCGTAAGCGTGTGGGATGTCTGACCATACAGGGAGCTTACTACTGATCGTTTCTGTTCAACTTAAAAGAAGAATAATTTCCAGTGAATTTAGTTAATTTATACTTCCATTTAGTTTGTAAGGTTGACGAAAATTGGACGATACGCCAAGATATGCGTAAACTTATTCGGCGTCTGACCATATAGGGAGTTTATTACTGATCGCTTTTGTTTAATTCAAAGAAAGTTAATTCCAGACGAGGGTAGTTAATTAATACCTCCGTATAGTTTGCCAGGAAGTCATTAATTTAAAAAAGGCGTTATCCAGCACATTGTTGTTTATCAAAATGGAGTAGTCCCTACCCAGAGTATGTAAGTAGAATAATGCGGGTATAGTCAGACATTTTTAAAATCACGTTTTTTAAAACGCCAACCTACGTTATGCGCAAAAAGCAATACAACAAACCCTTTACTTATTGTAAATGATTATTCCTTAAAAAAAAAATGTGTAATCAATTCCCATCCTCATAGGAGTTCCTAGTAGTCGTGCTCCAAACTTTTTCTCCCCACTATAATATCACGCTGCAAGTATCTCAAACTGCAGATTATACACATTTCCTTTGTTAAAGGAATTTTAAGGGATACACTCGAAGTTTCCGCCTCTTTACCCGCGCGACGCGTCCGCCGCAACAGCCGTCGAACTCCGGCGTTTCCCGCGCGAGATTTTGACGCGCGCCACCCTTTTTGCCGGCGCGTGCGTTCCGCGAGTCGACCTGGCGCCCGGCCAGAATCCGGGCGGATTGTATTTTTCGTGCCCGGCGGCGGTGTCCGCCCGTTAAAGCTCCGGGGGACTCGCTGCTTCTTCTCTCACTTTCGCGCGGCCCGCGGCTACGTGTGGATTTCCGTCTCCCGCTCGAATGCGCCCGCTGCATAATTTATAAGTTTGCGCGCGGCTTCGCGCCGCCGGACCGGAATCGGGTGCCGCGCGGGATCGATGCTCTTTTCGGCGATTCGGCGTTGTTTGGTGTATTAAATATTTTTTTTGTTACATGATCGGAGGGCTGCTGTTGCGTTCATTTCGGACACCTGAATTTGCATATTTTCTAATAAGCTGACAGATTTTTAAGTTGTAATTATTTGTGATTTTAAATTGTTAATGAAAAAAGTAACAGTATTTATGTAATGTAATAATTGAATGCAAAAGATTGCAACAGAAATATTGAATAATAATGTCGTTAAATAAATAATTAATCAATGAGTTTAAATGTCTCATTAATGCAGTCATTATTAATAAAAAGGGGTATATAGTACGTAAATAATCAACGAAATTAAAAGACGCGAAAACATGAAAATTTAAATCTCATTTTAATGTAATTTGAATAATTAATTTAGTTATTCAAATTGTAATACCGTTGAATAAGAAGTGAATATTCCAAATTCAAAGTAACACTGTATTAATAAATCTCAAACAATGAATAATTCGTTAGTCTCAGTTTAATTTCTAATAATTATACTCTGAAATTCAGTGAAATGGAGAGACATATTTGTAAAAACTCACGGACGACGGTGAAGAACTGCTTACATTTGATTGAAATACTCACCTGAAACAAACAGAAATGTAAATTAAACATTAATTGGAATAAAATAATTTTATTGTATTCAATGGTAATTTTAAATTGTAATTTAATTAACATATAATGGAAAGTTAGTCCATAAATGAATTAAAAAGGTCGAGATCAAAGCTAATACATTAATAGTTATTTTATCTAGATCGATCTTCTTTTATTTCATGTTCTTCAAAAAATTGAAATCATAGTGAAAATCCAAAATGAGACATCCGGTATAGTAGAACGAGGTATATTAAACATCCCATAAAATGTTTCATTTTCAATGCACAAAACTTGAGTGTCCGATTTTATTCTGTCTCATTTTATCCTGATATCGTATTCCACATTCTGTATTATGTCTACTCTAATAATTGAATAAATCCCTGAATAGATATTTACCCCTGACGGCGCGTCTCACCCACGATTTGAACAAACGATCGCTCAGCTTCAAAAGTAAATTAATCTCCCGATTAATATCCAAATTACCCCCGTACTCGTTTTCACTGTGGAGGGATCAGGCCGAACTTAGTTGAGTGACCGGCCAGCGAGCCGTGTAGCGCAATTAGCAATAACTGATAGGGACCATTGGGATAACCGGCGAAACGGAATCGCTCTTTGAGCATGTTTCCGACATGAACGCTCGCTTCCAGTCGCTGATCAAAGGACCCCGGCGACCGGGATATGCGAAAAAGAGGCACGGCGTCGCTTCGATAAAAGGGCGGCATCGGTTCCGTGAGGCTGACGAGTGACGTGCCGATTCGCCTGTCTGCCGGATAACGAAGATTGTATTGCTCATGATAAAAAACATGTACATGTCTAATCCAGTTTTTGAGTATATCGATTTTTTTGAACGCTAGAATTTTAAAACTTTTTTCACATATTTATAACAGAATTTTATAACAAACTATATATCTGAAATTTTAAATTTTAAACTTTAAATAAACCTTTTCAGCTCTTTGTTCCTCGCACAAAAATTAAAAGTAGTGCACTTTAAAAAAAAGTTCGAACATAATGGCCGCCTTCAGTTCCGATCTGAAAGGATTAAAAAAGATCGATGGAGCATCCTCCAATGGATAAGCGGGGGCCCTCCGCCGGTCGAGTGGATGGCACGAGCTTGAATGGCTCTGCGATATAATTAGCCCCCGGCGAGTGGGAGCCGGGACAATGTTGTGCGTCTTGAGAATCCCGGAGCCCTCGGAATCCGCGTGCCTGAGGTATGGGAATCGCGGTCGGGGCAGCCAACTCCTTATCGTCCGGCCGCGGCCGATCGATCGGAATCGCGAATATCCCGTTTCGAGCCCAATTCGAAACACTGGAGCGGAATTTAAGTGTGCCGCTGGAATCTCGGGCATTCGATGACATTGCGGTGCATTTTCAATCGGTACTATGTCAGATGAATTTCACAGATTTTGAATTTCTAAAATTTTTGACGATTAGGTAATTTATGAGGGGATTTGATACCTATACATATTTTTATGAAATTTGACCTTAATTTTTACTAAAATATAGATAGTAACTAGCAATAGACGAATGAAATCTGAGTAAAATCGAGGCAAAAAGTTTCTTAGAATTGTGTCAGTGGTTATTTAAACATTAATTTCTTGATTACAGGATAATAAATTATAATTTTTAATATTTTCACGTCTTAGAGTTTAAAATACTGCTGCATGATTTAAAGATAAATACTGTAAAGTTTCAACGCTATTTTTTGAGTAAACAACTCAATTCGGAAAGGTATAATCTCTATTCAAATCAGGAAATAAGGTTCTTTTTGCGAACACTCATTATTCATCAAAAATAGTAACCCTCTTTTGTCAACACGAAATATACGACTTGAAGACAAAATCATCTAGGAAGATTTCAAAATCAATCTTGCCCCAAAGAATCGCCGATCGTCAATTTCAATTTGACTCCCGGCAGTTTCAAATTCCAGCCGAACCAGGAACTTCCGTCGAGCGCGAAATTCTCCGCGTCTGCGCTCTTAATACAGTTTTCGAAAACTCAGCGTATTTCGCCGAGGTGAAAGAGTCGAGAGGCTCGCACTCTTCCCGGAGATCGACTAAGTGGATTTATGGTCGCGGGCCCCAGGAATATAAAGAAATATGGCGGCGGAATGGGAAAAGGGGAGGCGGCGGATGCAGCGCCCTCCTGGGTCTGATTTACGACTCACACGCGACAAAGATAAATTTTCGCGGGGTTACCCGCGCGCACGAGTGCGTGAAGGCCGCCTCGCGTTATCGGCGACGATAAAGATGAGCGCCCGAAGACGACGTGATTTGTTGCGCGCGCGCGCATTCGCCGGCTTGTAAATCTCGCCGCGATTTTAATGATCTCACCGCGAAGCTTCGGTGTTACCCCTTTTTGTTGTTTCGTTCCTCTGGAGGGTACTGCACGGCTTCGACGTAAATTCAAGGCTGAGTTTAGATAACCAGTAGGCTATACTGTTTTACGGGGCTTCAGATAACGCAGTTGTCCTACACGTGCATTAAATTTTAGTTTAGGTTCGATCACGGTTTGTGGCGATTGCTGAAGTTTGGAGATGCGGAAGTTCATGTAGAACTGTGCATTAATTGATTTATGTTCAAAAGTAATTGGATATATTCTAGTATTTTTGTTAGCCAAGTTAAATTAAAACTGTACGAATTATTAAGTGGTTTCTAAGCATCGAAGCCTCAGTAGAGTTCGATCCTTTTTTCTTGTGTTTTTCACCTCAACATACATACTTCAATAATAGAAACATCGTTGAAATTTGACGATTCATTGATAATAGAAAGAAATGTTATTGATAAATTCATCAAACTAATAAACCCCTCTCGTCATATTGCTTATAAAACTAATTGCGAACTTGTTATACATACAATGAATGAAGATACCAGATTAAATGGTAACTATCAATCACGTCAGATAAAATTGCAAATTGAACGTAACGTTGCGCGATTTTACACGTCCACAGTTCAATCCATCCGCAACAAAAGAAAATAAAACAAGAAATTCCGTGCTTCTCATCAGTGCGTTGGTCACGAGGTCACGCTAAAGCGCGCGCGGCGAACAAAGAGAAATTCACCCGCGGAAACCGGGGGGGAGTATAGGGAGGGAAAAAAAGAGGAGCGCAGGACATCGCTTGATAATTCACCCAAGGCGCGATAAGACACTCCGTGACAAATGAAAGGCAGGCCGCCGGCGGAGACGAGGTCAAAGACCAGAGGGGGGGGGGGGTTAAAGGGTTGAAGAAGGAAGGCGCGAATCGTCCGGGAAAGAGAGGCGCGTCGCGCTTGCAAGAGCTTCGCGTGACGAACGGGAAATGAGGAGGACGCGCCGGAGAGATTCAAGGGAGCTACAAATTGAGTTTCTCGCCTGGGTTGGCGCGCCAGTGGTAAACGCCGACTTTTTTCGCGTCGTGCGTGTTTATTTCATTTTTCTTTTTAAAGAAATTGTCAGCGAACGCAGTTTTCTACTAGGAATGACATTTTTTTTAAATAAAATGTGAAATGTGATGTTATCGGATTTAATGTTTATTGAAAATGTGTTCTACTGAATATTGATGTTTGGGTATAAGAAGATTTTATCTACGTTGTAGATGGAGGAAGATGTTATTTCGTTTGTAGCCGTAAAGCTATTTTTCTGAAAATTTTATATTATGAGAATAATATTCAATTATTATGAAATTCTGATGTGTAAAATACAGATTTCACAATCTGTTTATTTATCACTTACTTATTTTATTCATGACTAACTTCAAAATTAGCTTTAAAATTTAAAAATAAAGCAAATTACGAAGTCATAAATTACTCGATTTCGAGCACAGTTTCCTTTCCTTCAATAATAATTTTTTTAACGAATGTCAGTCCTTTTAAAAATAATGCTTATTTAAATAATGATTATCAGCTGCACTTCCTTGAACCCTAATCTACGGTCGCGGTCAGAAAAAGAAAGAAACAAAATGCTGAGATTCTTTTATCTTTTTTTGATAACCTAAATAATCAGGCCCTAACCCTTGTACGCTTCTTGTATGGCCTAGTAATATATTAAACAAAAGAAATGGGTTAGCAAATTAAGCATCGATTGCTTGTCGAGCTTTATCAAACACATCTTCAACAATGATTTTTTCCTCGCGGTAAAAAAAAACCCGAATCGAACGCCTCATAATAACACACATTTCAGCTTATATAGGTACAATCGTCAAACACCGTGCTTTATTTATAACGGCTAGGCACACGCCTAGGCACACATTTGGCGTAACCTCCAAACTCTCGGACGAGTGTTTACCGAGAAAACTTCGTGGAAGCAAAAAGGCGAGAGACTCGCGGCACCTACGGCGAGGTCGCAGAGAGAAAAAAAGGAGAGCGAGGGCGGATAAGTGGGGGAGGAATTTCGGATCGGCCGGAGAGTCAATATTACCCCGGGGGCCGTATTTCTGCTGGCGACAGCCGCCCCCGCCGTGGCAAATTCAATATTTTCGTCGCGCCGCCGACGCTTATCGCTCGAGTTCCTCCGCGCGTCCAATCGTCCATCCCCCGCTTACTCTGTCGCTCGTTTCGCCCGTTACTGTCGCGCGCTGGGGGACAGCACCCCCTCCTTTTTTCACCCGCATTTGCGCTAAACTTCTTACGGCGAAAGTGAAGTAGTACCGGTGAGGATAATTTTTCTTCCGGGCGGATGTAAAGTGGAGGTGTACGTTTTTTTTACTCGGTTTACGATTACGGGGTGAAGGTGAAGTGGGTTTTGAGTAGGTAGAAATAAAGTGGAAGCTATTTTTACTGTAGGTATGCGGAAAATGTATCAATTAGTATCCGAAAAAGTTATTAGCAATTTTTGGAACAGTCTTTTTCAACGATCAATATCTTTATTGTAGTGATCAATTAATATCATTGAAATTTTCCGAAAGATAATCTTAATAAATGTTCATATAACTTCTTGGTCTAACATTTTTAATTTACTTTAAAAAATGTTAAAGAAATTTTATATTCACTTTCTTAGTAATTAAAATTTACTTAATAGATACAATTTGTTACTAAAATAAATTAGCAAAGAGCAAACTTTCATGACTGAAAAAATTGCATAATAAAAAGCTTTTAATCCTAAATTAACATGTAACAATGCACTTGCGCTTTGTAATAAAAGTACATGAAAAAAGCTTAACGAATAATTCCCGCATTTCCGCATAAATTAGCAAGAATCAACTGTAACACCAGCTGTTCACAGAGAGTAAAGCATAATAAAATTAGTCTAGGCTGTATTCAAATTAATTGCATTTGGCTCCTAGTATTACAAAGACTGCGTACCGCGCAAAGGCCAGGCGAAGAGAGAATTCGACGGGCAGCGCTGGTATAAGGGGGTGGGGAGTGGAAGGGGATAGTGTAGGGTCAGTAAGCCGTATCGCAGTAACCCGAGGCTTTTGCCAGTGAATCAGGCCTTTACGTCGAGGCTCGCTCGTTCCTCCGACGAAACACGGGTCAATGGGCTACTCCACTATATTACAGTTAACGTACACGTACTCGAAAGCCGACTATGCCTTTTTCAGAGGGGGTGGGGGATGCGGGGGATTCGCCCACCCCCTTATCTACCGTCCACCTCTCCTTTTCAATTTCGCCTGGCCGACTCGCTTCCGCCGCCTCGATTACCCCCTTCGCGCTCTATTCTCGGCCTCGTCTGGATGTGCACCTTGGGCATTCCCTTTGTGGTCGAGAAAGACGGCGGATCGTTGTTTATTGATGGACGCGCGGCCGTGTAGTTTGTTGGAAATTTCAAAAGTTAAGGGGATGGGCGAGGTTTAATTATCCTTAGTTATTGTTTGAAGTTGTTTGCCCGGTATGTCGGAAAAGACTATAAAATCAATAGCTCGGAGAGTTCAATTGTTCGTAAATACTGAATTTTCCATTCAGAGCAGTGATTTTATTTTCTTTCATTTTATAGCATTGCATGTAAAGAAAGCTTTATTTTTAAATAATGCGCTGAATGTATATAACCATGAATAAATTTGTTTTCAAATGCGTTTTTCACGAGTTAACAAATTAATTTACAAAGAAATATTTTTTATAAAAGAAAATTTTTTACTAATGATTTGAAATAGATAGTAGGTTTGCTTTTGAATATTTTTTGCAGGCGCGCTAAAAAGTACTTACGTCTGCTATCGTACGTATTTTTAAAGGTCTTGTAGCTTATCTAAAACTCTATAAAAATGCAAATAGATCTATAGATTAGGTACTTTCTTGAAAACAAATAATTTACAATTTTCGTTTGCCTAATCTACAAATCTTTTATAGTAATTTTTAACTTGTAATACAGCACACTTTAAATTGTATATACAGACAGATTTCATTTTACTATTTATGGTTTCCTGAAATATCACATGTAGAATTTTATTTTAAAGGACTACACTTGTTCAAATTGAATTGAATAATAAAAAAATTTAATTTTTTTATTAACTAGACCAATAGAATATTATTGGACATTTGCTTGATGAAATTCTCTACTTATTTTTCCACTTCACAAACAGTTCAATAGTAAATGACCTCCAATTTGTAAATTTGATTGCCCATTAATAAGTAGATTCAACGATTTTCTGTCGATTGAAACAATAATAAATTTATGATAAAATATGAAGTTCAACCGCGATATTAGAACTGCTACTATTACCTTTACCTGCAAATCTTTTTCAACTTCAACTTGGATTCTTTAAGAACTCTGTCTTCACATTTAATCGACTTATATCGACAATCGCAAGGTCGACACATATACTGGAAAAATACGTTTTACTTTCTACTACGAAAATGTCTGCTCTAGGCATTACTAATTCGGGGATGACCTCATTTTTTTGTTTACGAAGAAAATAATTTCTTTTAACAATATTATAAAATGCGCTAAAGCGGCTTTAACCTATTTATATTTAATTATATTATCGCTCAAATTCCAAGCTTTTTAAAGGTAAAGCTTTCTTTGAATAATTTATAAAAGAACTTTTATAATAGTATAAAAAGATCTTTTAGTCGTATTGAATGCTTTTTTTGTTGCTAAAGATAGGATTAAAAGATTGCAGATTACAAATTACAACTTACAAATTTCGCAACATATCCACTCCTTTCAGCAGATTATTATCAGGAAATAAATTTACGTTCATTACCCGGAGGCGAGCGAAGGAAGCGAGCGCCGTCTCGGTGCGCAATCCCATTGTCCGGCGGGGGACGCGGACCGCGCATTAATCCCAGGTCCGAGGGAAAAAGTATTTTTCTGAATTACAAAGTTCGAATGCACCCGTCAGCCGGGGGAGGTTAACCCTTTTGTCGGACTTCCGCGGGCGGGGGGAGCGCACGCGGGGCTGCCAAGTTCCCGGCAGGTTTTACGGCTGACGCCGCCGTAAAACTCGAGGGGAAGGGGGCGCGCGGACGAACGGAAAATGAGACAATGACACGAGGGGAGTACAAATGGTCGGATCGAATTTATGAGCCCCGGCGACGCGATGCACACGAGACGAAGCGAAATAAGATGAGAACTTCTCAGCGCGCGGCTGCTGCTCGAGTTTTCTCGTTCCCCTTCTTGCCCGTGCATTCGTGTCCCGCCCCAGCTGAGCGCCGGCCGTTGACTTTTATGGATGCGCGCCTCGCGGAAGCGACGGAATATTAAAGGGAGGATGGAATTTTTTGAGGATACCGGAATGAGACTGACGAGGAACGTCTGGCCGACCTGAAAATGTGCATAGAAACAGGCTGGTAACAAGGGTGTAAAGGAAAGAAAAAAGATGAGTGGATTTGAAATTGTTTCGAGAAGCGAAGTGGGGGTTTGCGTGGTTTACTTTTTAGACCGAGATATAAAAAGAATATAAAGTTTGTTTTTACAGCCGGGAAATAGATACGGAAGGTACGAGTTATAGTTTCACGAGTTGAGTTATGTATGCACCCGCGCGAAAATATTATATGTGACGTGTGAGATCAGCTCGTACTAAATTATTTCATCGGGATCTTATGCGAGATTTCACTGTGACCTCATTTGGTATTCAAAGTGAGATTAATTATTTAAAATATCTAAATAATATTTTGTAATATGAAGGAAATGGTATACAAAACTTCAATTGCAACCCTCCCATAAGTTTAGATTATAGTTTTTTATATAACTGACAAAATTATACATATAATTACAGACGTGAAAAGTATTTACAAGGGTCATATCCCCTAATTGTCGAATAATTCAGCAATTGTATGAAAGCATATATAGACAACGTTTATAAGGCTGTATCGCTGAATAAATACTGCATTTAATAAACCTGAATTGTTTTATAAATAGAATATTTTTTATCTATATATAAATTGTTCTATAAATTTAAGAATTTACTTGCACACTGGACTAATATGCATAGAGCTGGTTTTACATGAAACTAAATTGATATATGAGAATACTTCGTAAACTACAGGCAAGACTACCTAATCACGAACTATTTACATCGTTATAGTCAGACTCGACAATCTTCTTGCAAGGGTAGATAAGAGGATTTCAGAAGACGGTAATATCCGATAATTACACATTAGATAGATCTGCTTATTAGTTTCAAGCCGTACTCGCAATTCAGATAAATTCCCTTTTTTAACGTTATCTCCATTAAGTTTTCCCTCCACTTTAACCCTCGCAACTGTGACTCGGATAATCCCTTCGAAGAAATTAATGCAATACATCACCGGAACTCGGAAGTTTCGTAAATCTTTTACCCAAGGGCTTTAGGCGACGCCGCTCCGGCTGAGAATAGAGGAAAACAATATTGCCCCTTCTCGGGGGTAGACGCGAGGACGCGGGAGTACCGAAAAATTAATGAACTCCCGGTGAATTCGATCCGAAAATTCGCGACGAAGCAACGGCGCTGCATTTCGAATTCGTCTACGATTTGAATAAAAGCTTTTGTCGCCAGCCGGAAGTTCGATGCGTCGTTATACCTGTTATTTTCTCCGGCCTTCCTGCCGGAGTTATGTTTATTTCATGGATGCGCGAGGCGCGATCGAGTGCATTAATAATTCAGAAACGGCGGGGAGGTTTTATTTTAATCGGGAGACGTTCCAATTTCGGCGCGGTCGTTGTATTACGCGTTTTTATGTCGAAGGACTTCCTGGTATTCATGGAGCTTTTTTTTCAAGTCGGCGTATTATTCGGTTTCAAAAATATTTGATATTGATAAAAACTATGAATAAATCGGTCTTAAGCTAACGCTTAAAACTGATGCTTAAAATAATTGAATGCAACCAATATCAATGACAATCCTCTCTTAAAAAAACGATGGCAAGATATTGTGAAGCCTCGAAAAAAGAGATTTGATTGGATAATGGTTAAACATCCGGCGCGCGAAGCGCGTTTGATTTACTAGTATCATTAAAAATAATTTTATTTCTCTTTTTAATTTCAAATCTTTAACCAAATTTTATCTGCAGTATTTTATCTTTCTACAATAGCATTAAAAAGAAAACAAATTACACCCCTTGTATTAGTTGCGAAATTTCCTCTGGCGTTCCTCGCATTATTTGCCAGTTACCCTCCTCGCAAGCTTCGCAAGCTCGCGCGTTGTAAGTTTCCTCGACGTTGTTCCAGCGTTCGGCGAGCAGTACGGAATCGCTCGCCTTTATTTATTTTTCACCTCGCCCTCCTTCCCCCTCCCCGAAAAAATCGCCAGGGTCGTTACCTACACAGCGCCCTCTTGCGAAATAATTTCTTAATCCAAAGTAACGGAGCGGCCGTGATGTCGGTAAATTTCGTGCCCTCTCGTGAGAACCGGTACGAGAGCGAGAGAGGGAGGGAGCGAGGGTGGGTGGAAAAAACCGGGGGAAGCCCCGAGTTCCGCGTTCCTTACACGCTACCCGACGAGCAGACGCATAAATTTCTAGAATACGGGAATTATGGGCCAGCGCTGAGCGGCCCCCGTAAACAAGCGCCACAACAGCTAGGATATCCGGCTCTCGCGCTAGCAGCGCACGGGGCCGCTCACGGTGTATGGGCTTTAGCCGAGCTGCGGAGCGTCGAGGTGGTCGACGCGCGCGTATAGCGACCCCATGGCGGGAAAAGGGAGGCGAGAGAAAAACAGGAAAAGAAGACGCGCACGGGCGATGCGAGGCTATCGATTCGACGGGAGTTTGTTTTCGACGTGCGCTTCCGAGGGGTGAGGGAGACGCGAAGACTTGTCTTTATCAACCGGGCGATTTATCGACCGGGCGCGCGGAAGTTAACTGCGATTTTTAAAATACACTTTTATTTGTGCCGCGCGTAAAGTATAATTGCTTTTCTTGTACTTGCAGTTTATTACTGTTGTGGTTTGTTTTTATTGGACGTGGAGAGAATTTTGTCGGCAAAATTGCCGAGAAATTTACTGCAAAATTTATTGATACACACAGGGATTGTGTGATATTGTTATTGTTATTGTCATTGTCATTTCCATTACCATTGTCATATTATTCTTTCAGAAAGTAATTAGCTAAAATAAAAGTAGTCCAAAAAACATTAATGTATAACTGTCCAAACCTGCGATGTAGGTTGATAAAAGTTGCATAAATAAACAACAAATTTTCGAAGACCATATATTGTACCGATAATTAACAGACAACATTTTAGGTTATAGAATCAGCTTTTGGTTAGTGCCAGAACAAAAACTAGCGATTTTATGGTTAAAATTTCGTTTCATTTTTGGGTAATTTCTACTAGGGAAAGTCTTTCCGTAAATATTCAATATTTTAAATAATTCACTAAGGTGTGAAAAATGCGCATAAGTTAACTTTGGCTTCCACAAAAAAATATCAAAATTTAGCAATAAAGAACCACGAAAGCCGATCACGTAATTTGTATAATTATCCTTGGACTTTGCATTAGCGGCGTTAATAAACTTAGGCAAATAAAGACGTGACGCACGCGAACAAAGCGCGTAAATTTAAAAACTGGAGCAGGGGGGAAAAGGGGTCTGCGGCGGCGATCGGACATAGTGCACGAGCCGTAACGTTTCAGCTGTGCGGGTCACGAAAAAAAAAGACCTATAACGCCGGGAGAACAAGAGGAGAGTCTGCGGCCGGTTCTACGAGGTGGATGATCCATAAAGCATCTAAACCACTCGTCCGGGGCTTCTACTTCGTTTACGGGGACTTTCGTCTTCTTTATGGCGCTGCTTTTGCTCCGCGCGTCAGCCCAGAAACACACAACTCGCGCCCCGCCCGTGTTCTTTTTTTTACGAGGAGGCAGGAGAAAAAAGCCACGAGAGATGAGGCCGCATTCTCCGCTTGTTTATTCGACGCTATACAACTTTGGAGGAACCGCATAGACCATGCTTCTTTCGTACACCATATTATTTTTTCGTTTTTTATTGCATCTCTAAAGACGATGAATAATCGGGACGAAAATCCCCCTGCGAGTGCACGCGCAGCGGCCGATTGCGCGTGGTGTTGCGCAAAGATGGAAACGATTTTCAAATAAATAGCGCAGAAGAGGTGGCGGCTTCCCTTTTCCAGCGGCTGAGTGCTCGTTTTATTTTCGCTGAATAAGCATTGCTCCCTCCGTCATTTTTCCTGCTGCTCTCCTGCGCGTTTTGTTTGTCACCCGGTGGGTCCCCCGCCACCGGGATATATCATTTGGAGGATTCATCCTTCATTTACCTCCGCTCGTGTCCCGATAAAGGAATACGAATAAGCGCGGACAAATTGATGAATGATGATGCTCGACCATCGATCCCGCGACAAACGCATTGTCGTTTGTTAGATCATAAGTGATTCCCACGATTTTTAAATAGATTATGCAGGATCTCGAAATAAAATATAAAAGTGCGTTTGATCAGGCAGGTGGAATATGAACCTGAACCTGAAACTTGTTTTGCCTCAACTGCTTCACATTTCAAAAAAGGTCTATTTTCATTTGCCTTTTTTTAAGCGGTATAGAAAAGTAAACTCTTTTAAAACCTGATAAATTCGGGGTTTCATATGAATGATACCTTACATTTACCAGGTTCTGAAAGAGTTTACCTTTCTCTACTGCTTTAAAAGTGACAAATTAAAATTGGCCTTCTTTGAAATGTGCTTTTCATTTTCTTCGTTAGGAACGATATAAGCTCCGTATAAGCTTTATAAACGGCTGTAGTATCATATGTAAAATTTATTTTATAACCATTTAAAGCTTCGTGAAGGTAAAAGCTTATGCGAAGCGATCCAAAACACATAAAATTCAAAGATACCTTCCTATTGTAGTTTATGCTCTTACGTATTTATAGTTGAGTAAAATTTTTCTATTTTAATAAGAACTAGAAATTATTCGAAATTATTTTTTAGATTTTACAAATTCGTTTTAATCAAGAGACCGGGTCGTTTCAGTTCACTGGTGCAAACTCGTCGGTTATGACAGGGGAAGTTGAAATTGAGAGGACAGTAAGACGAACCCTCTAATCCTTGATGTTAGACGGACCAATCGTAAGCCAACATTTCAAGAGGAGTACTTGGACGAGTTTCGAACTAACTGTCCATCCCTCTTATTACATTCTGCGGTGACCGTCGTAAAATCTTTCCCTGGCAACCATGAACTTATATGAATATCGATATTCCAGTACCACGGAGTAATCTCCAGAATTTCGGCCTTTCCTACTGCCCAGAAAATTAATTTAATCATTCTAATTCGTTCAACTTCCAAAAATACTTATTTTGTTTATTCGGTATAGGATAGTTTTTTGTGCTTTTAGTGGGACTTTATTGTGTGGGTGGTTTATTGTTCATTTTATTTTCTATTTACTTTTATATTTTTTTTATAGGTATCTATAACTTTTTTGTTTCACGAATACCAGTATTTATATTTTTATGTGTACCTACTTGGTAGAACTTTTATAGCTAAATTACAATCTCTAAGGTATTTATTTATAAAATGTTTCTAAAAATAAATTGTTTATTTTTAAACATAATCCTTTACTATTGCGCTTGAGTAAAAAAATGATGAGGTAATTGCAATCCTTTTATTTTTATTTCAAAATATATGATTCATTCTTACGATTACGTAATTAGTTTATTTTGGCTCTACCTAATTAATTCAGATACTCTCATTTTCTAACAATAGAGAGGATTAGGTCATCAGTATCACCGACTTAATTATTTCCCTTTCAACGTTTAAATTACATAATATTTTGGCCCATTATTTACAATTTGATAAATTTACTATCTGAAATAAGATCTTAAATACCGAATTTGGTCGTAAAAAGAAGGCGTACTATCAAATCGAATACCAGCGTCTCCTATAAAATGGGTTTACCTTGACGTAACATTGAGTATAATAAAGAGCCGCCTCGGGCGAAGCCGGCGATAAGGCGACACGAGCGGGGCATTTGCAAAAATCAACCGGGCATAACCCGGAAACTCCCGGGCGCTCGTCAGCGAGCCAATGAAAGCGTAATGGGGGTCCCGGCGACAATCGTAAAACTCGTGGGCTACTTAAAAGCGCCAGCCACCCTCCCGCGTCCCCCCTCCCCTTACCGCGCGAATCACGTGTCGGAGAGCGAGATACCCCGGGTTTTTGCGCGCAACTTGGACGATTCCGCCGAACTTTCGGCCCTGCACTCCGGAGGGAAGATGAAAAATTTAAGAGTCCGGGGGAGCGGTGCATTTCTAACGAGGCGCTCCTTTATCGCGGCAGTTTCGGAGAAAAATTACGGTGTCCCTGGTGGAGAGAAAAGGAAGGGGTCGACTCGCGCGCTCTCTTTTTTCATCCGTGAGAAACGCGTTTCACCGGAGGACGCAAGATTGCTACAATCTAATCCCGAAGCAATCGCTCGGTGCCTTTGTTTGCAGCCTCGCCGAGGCTCTTACTCGGGGATTCCAATTCTTTCGAAATTCCCTGTCAAACCAATTGCTGAAAGCAGCTGACTGCTTGATCGAACGAGCGTCCGCCGTATTGTGCGCAGTGACGTTTGTCTTGTAAGCCAATCTGTTTACATGGGTTGGACAAATTAACTTGAAATTATAGTTGAAGGAGTGGATGTACTCGTTGTTGTTCCGAGTGACGTTTGTCTTGTAAACACAATTTATTTACTTGATCCACAAATTAATTTAAATTAAAGGAGAACTCAAGTTTATTTTAAATGATTGGAGAATTAAATTACTGTTATCAATGATATATTACAATACTGAATCCTGCAGCAGGAAACACAATTTTCTGATTTGAATTTTTGCAGTATTTGGTGCAGAAATTAGAATTTTTTTCATAAAAATAGTTTAAGCAGTGTCGCTGGTATAGTAATCGTCTGAAAACACACCTACTTGCGGTGAAAAATTTAGTTTTCCTAACATATCATTAAGTTCTTATGTTCAATAATATTAAGTTCACTTTTTTTAAATTTTAACAATAAGCTACGATCGACACTTTTCAAGTTTGACGCACAAAATGAAAAAAAAACTTTCATTTATCACCCACAGTTTGTCTTTCATACCGCAATACAAGCACCTCTGCTTATTCATTCAACGAAAGGTAAAAAAACAAAGTCAACGTTGCAACGACTAAAGAGGGATAAAGGCATCGAACCCCGTACCATCGGTTCTGGGTTCGAAGCGCGCGGGGGTGGGTTCGTGCGCGCATGTAAACAAGAGTGAAACCTCATCTCGACGCAAAAGTCGAAAGGGTAGAAAGGAGAAAAACAAGAGGGCCGGAGCTAAGGGATACGGGCTGGAGGACTTTGTTTGCCGAGGGATGGAAAGGGAGAGACAGACTCACGGGGAAATGCAATGCCAGCAGCGGGACGGACAATGCGCCGGGAGGTACAAGGTTCATTCTCTCTTGCCGCCTTGTTCTGCCTTTAGAAATTCTTGCCTCGACTGCGTATCATTATTTCTTCTTTTTTTTTTCTTTTTTTATATACCCTGTCGAGGATATTGATGCGAAAATCGCGGTTGCAAATATTGTTATTTTTTCCAATACCCTCTTCGCGGAATAATAAAAATTACCGGTAAAAAATTGATAGGATTTATTCAAATGTTTTTTATACTCAAGAGTTCAGCCTAGAGTGATTTTCTTTTATTATTTTTTAAGTATTATAAAAATCTTCTTTGACATCTTATTAAAAATTGCAGTCAATATTCTTAATTGTTTTAGGAAGTTATTATAACTACGTTTCATTTAAATATACATAATAATTAGATTCGATTTGACCTTTTAAAAAAATTGTTATTGTAGATTAAAGGCAAAAACTGTAAGGACCAGATTAGCAAATGATGCAGGATAACATAGATTATTTAACACTTCATTTCTTGTTCTATAGACTTGTTCCTACGGTTATAGTTCTGCCCCTGTACCAGGTCATTTACCTCACAAGATTAAGGAAATGACGCACATCAATAAATATGTAAGATCAGCATATTTTAACATTGAAATATCTGCGGATTCCTTTCTTTTTTTTTTAAATCTTCCACTCTTCTCGTTCGACCTCGTCCACACCGCATACATTTAGAATTCACAGAAGCGCTTCGTACTGATTGTTTTCGCTCTCGCATAATTTTTTCGCCACCCCCGACGGCATTGCGCGCGACCTTCTCTTCGGCGCGGCATTGTTCCTGCTCCGTCGTTACGCGCGGCCCGCCGAAGGCAACGACGAATCTCGAAACAAATACGGAATATTTATGAATTTCGTCGCCCCGGCGCTAAACAATTTGTTGCCGCGTACTCAGCGATTTTTCACCCCGGGACCCGGGCGAAATTTTCGCGTGAGAAAAAGTGCCATTTAGCGGGACGTCAATTCCACGCCATCGTTTTTCCCTTTCGGAAGGAAGGCTCGGGTCAAATGGAGGCGCGGACTCGGGGGTGGGGGAGGGGGGGGTGAGCGCGCGAGCGTAGGTGGGTCATGAATATTTCATAGGCACGCGTCTCCCCTCGGCGTTTCGTCGGACCGACGTAGGCGGGCGTCAGCATTTGCAGAACGAATTTCGCCCGGGCCAAAGGATCTAATGCTCCGCGTTAGCTTTTAAATGCAGATTGTAAAATACGTCTCTCCAGAATAAGGACGGTCGAAATTGAAATGATTTCGCCACTGGCTGTCCATTAATTTTTTTCCATCGAACGAACGGCATTCTTTTCAATCGAGCTGTAATGGAGAAGGATGTTTTCTTGGGGTTCTGTCAGTTTCAATGGCAGATGTCCTAGTAAAAGAAGTGTAGTCTTTTTTTATCATTTGATGTGCAAATTTTAAACTAACTAGGAATCATCAGAACTTCGTAATTTGAATTTTGTTGAAACTGTATGGGAGATTTTTTCTTGAAAGGAAAGAAACTAATAGTTTTTGAGTTACAAGAATTAATTTCATGTAACAAAATGTGATTATTCTTAATGTCCATAATTATTTAGCTGATATTTTGTTTTTTTTCGTGATCCTTCCTTCTCAAGTTCAATAATAATAAAACAAAAGATTAGCAGTGCATTAGAATGTGCAATAAAATGTACCAGTTGAATATTGATAATTTTAAAATGAAACACTTCTTGAAGTAACAAGATGTAAATTCTATTTATTAGCTATTCTCTTTATAAATTTCATATGATTCTGCAAAATATTATTTTTTATTTTGATCTTTAAATTTATTCTAAGGTCAAAACTAGTGAGCGTTAAATCGAAGACTTTGACTTCTATCATTTTTATATGCATGGAAACGTCTTCTACAATTCCAAGACAATCTGTGATTTGGAGTTCTGATACTCTTTTAGTAAATCCAAAATACAGTGAGTCAGATGTTTACAGACTACTAAAATTTTGACTGTTTTATAATATAAATAATAAGACACCATACAAGAAAAGAAAATATAAGTACGGCTACTATTAGTCACTTCAAAGGCACTTTTTTCTTTTTTCGGAAATTCTGTTCTAAATACCTACCATTTATTCATCTAGGTATATACCAACCGCGCCAATCAACCGCGCTCATAAAAGAATCGTCAACCTGGTATAAGTATAACCGTCAAATTTTGCCTTCAATTTCTAACAGCCAAACGCCGAAGTTATTTATTATCGGCAATTTTGACGACTTGGAGAAGCGCAAACTCGTCGATGAGTTAGATCAACAATTCATGCCTCGAGGTCCGTGGGCCGCAGGCCGAAAGATTACGGCCGACAGTAGCGCCGACACACGTTGACGCGACGCTGGGAACGTAAATAATACACGCGCTGCCGGAGCGAGAGCCGAGCACCGAATTATTCACGATAAAGCGAGAGAAAAAAAAACGCCGGCACATCGGCGAATTTCGGCGAGCGCGCGGAAATGTTTTTATCGCGGTTTTCGACGGCGCGACTGCACCCACGCCTTTTTTTTGCCCACTAGCTACAGTGAAATACGCGCGACCGAGCGTAAATCTGCTTTACGCGGGAAATTGATGAAAATTAATATCGACGGTGAAATATAACTATCCGTAGTCCATATTGATTTCTATCGCAGCTAAAATGAATGTAGACGCTTTTTATTAATAAAAGTACCCGATGAATTTGAAGATCGTTATTTATTGCAAATTAAAAGCTAGACGTTATTAAGGCGTACATTGATCGTCAAAATTTAATTATACCGCAGAGTAACGCGCGATCGACGCACCTTATTAAATTTCGGTCCGACGACGACGAGATCGACGTTGACGGGGCCAAAATCAGTCGCCCGAATCGAGCTATTAATTTACGGGGGGGTAGTCGGTCTTCCGAGACAATTTTCCGGCCGCGCCTTACTCGAGTCCGCAAAATTTTCGGCCGGCGTTGTACGAGCGGATCTCTGTAGGCGCGCGCGAGGGCGAGGGGAGGAGGGGGGAGGCTGACTAATCGAGGGGACACCGGCGCCGGGACGATTCGATTACGCCGGCGACATATTCCGGTGCGCTCTGAGATTTGCGGCGCACCGAGGGCCGTAACCCGATTATCGAGACCGGCCCTATACACACGCCAACTGAAATAATTGCCTGCCTCACTGCCTGTCTCTTATCATCTTGTTGTTGGTTCGTTACTGTTGGTTCGCTTTTTTTTCTCGGGTAACGAAGTTTTATTCTTAGTTTAGCTTTTTTCTTAAGTAATCAAGATTAGGTCTAATTTTAAATGACCTGTAGGTTCTAGTTAATTACACGAGAATGTCTGTCTTCTGTGATATTTGACATATTTCGATCTGTAGGATATAACTGTTATACTTATAGCCAACGTAAAAAGAAAAAAGAGTTTAGCCTAGAAATAAATCGAATAGTGTCTATTAATATTTTAGTTTTTACTTTTCTCCAAAAGATGGGAATATTTTCTTATGACGCGTAGTTTGCGACGTCGATTTTAATCTAAACTTTTGCAATAAAGGAAATTCTAGCTACGTTAATTGCACATCGATTACTTCATTATATAGATATCGATTGAAGACAGAGTAATCTATGCTCGCATTCAATCTTCTACGAGAATAATTTATAGCAAGGAAATAGAAAGCAAACTTTTAAAATTTAATTTATCTGCTATCGATTTGCAAAACTTTTAAGGCATGACAAACGATTAATCGTAATAAATTTAAAATTTAGCAATTTGTCAGATGCAACTTATGATCATCATCAATTACTGTATTCCCAACGTGCATTGTCCGCGTAACTAATTCAACTCTTTTTGTATTTTATTTCTTCTTTGCCAACGGAAGAATAATGATTCTCCCACTTAATGGTCGTTGTGGCTCCATTCTGTCTTTATGATTGTAAATGAATTCGTTTTCATGAAAATTTTCCATCAATTCTGTCTTATTATCATAAGTCGCAACTTCAGTCGTTAAAAAAAGTTAAATAATTATCTTTTTCGTACTCGCAGTGTCATTGTTTGTCTTTTTAATCCATTGCTAAGCAATTTATTGATAAATATCTTCTAAATAATTTTGGAATGAGTAAGCGATGTACATAAATCATCGTTATTTTTCACTCAGGGGTGTTTGCAAATTGAAGTTAAATACACACTTTTTAAACTCGAAAAATGGATCAATCACAGTAATTAACAAGCTATCATCGATAAATTTCGAAATATCCATTTTTATTTTCCTATAATTTTGTAACATCTAAAAACAAGAAAACATAATTTGGATCCATCATCAAAGTTGTGTGCTAAGCCACACTGTATTCATCAACCTTAAATGTAAAATATGACCGACATACAGATATCCCTACTGAGAAGGCTAATGAATTTAAACTACCACTGTAAATTTTCGAAAATACTAATCACTTGCTCGTTCTCATCACCAACATACATAAACACGTGTAACCCAGTGTACAACTGATAGTGAGACAGCCAAAATTTCAAATTCAATTTCGCGGAATCCGGAATTCAGCGCACAACTTATTACACGGCCGGTATTGTTTATGAAGGGGCTCCTGCGCCGGGCAGGGGGTGCGTAAATCAGGCGTGCACGTGACTGTCGTCGGGGGGACGGAGGGGTGTGTAGGTAGCCAAAAGCGAGCGGAAATGGATCAACGGCCGCATGAATCATCGGGAGCGCGGCGCGGAGTCCAGCGCACGCCCGCGAAATAGATTAACGGGCCGACGTCTTCGAGGGCCTCGCGGTGCAGTGCACGTGATGTCGGCGGCCGGCCTGCGTTTCACCTGCCTCGTGGTTTCGTCGTCGGTCTAAGCCACCTGCTTTTGAGCGGGAGGCCGAAACACGCGCTGAGATAAGTGAATCCCTGCGACTGAACATTTCGGCCTTGCCAAAATTTACTGATTTACGTAAGACTGGCAGTTTCGAAGTTACTTTCTGTTTGTATTTTTTATTGTAGGATGAGAGATAAAACTGGAAAATTGTGATGAGGTTGTGCAAAAGTTTTTGGCTTTACGTGTAGATGACGCCAGCTAATGTTGGTTTTGTTAAAGACTTTGCTTTTATTTCAAACATTTATGCGTTGTACGTGCTTTATAACTGATCATAAAGTTTAAACAAAACAGTTTATTTTTTTCTGAAAGTTTTTCTGACAAATGGAACTCGATAAAGTACAAGCTCGCCACTGCATGTTGCAATAGCTGCGAAAGCAAAAATTAATTTTTCTATTCTACTTATTGAGAAAATACACTGCAGTTGAAAATACATGTCAAGAGTGATTCTTATAAATTGGAAGTACTTATTTCAATTTATTTGACAAAACAAAGTTTTGGAAGTCCCTAGGAGATGAAAATGTCAGATTTGCGAGCTCTGTTGAAACTGTTGCAAGCACAGAATCAAGATGATTCTCAGTCTCAGTCGAGTGAACAACTTATTAAACAGTAACAAGCTAGTAGTCCTATCTCAATTACATACTGCGAAAAAATTAAGGCACGACAAAAGTTTTTTTGTTAAATGTTGCTTCTGGGAATGAGAAATGAATCTATGAAAATAATCCAACCTAAACAATATATCCGCGGCACGGAAGTATTACAATAACTAACCCATTCAACTGTAACATTACAAATTCGAAGGACCCTCAGGCACTATTAGAAAACCTCAAATAGTAGTATTCCACTCGTGACTCGGTAATCCGCGGCACATTTAGATTAGATGCGTGACGAACATAAATTCATGACAACGAATGACATAGGACTAGCGGGCACCGTTACACGAAATTCGCGATAATTCAAAAGCGGTAAAATCTGGGAGCCAGTGACCGCGTAATCGTTAGGTACACCGACGAGGGTATGCATTTTCCAAATTCCAATATTTTACGAGCTGTCAGTGTGTATGAAGAAAACGTACTTGCAGTTCAAATTTGTTTCAAAGCTTATCCTGTTTTGTTATTACGAACGTCTACGTTTACATATTTTCATCCTACCTAAAATCTTGGTTTTAAGAATGGAGAACAGTCGGTTTGTAGAAAAGCGCGGTTCTTTGAAATAAAAGTTTTCATGCTCCTGCATTCATGCGCATGCCTGCGAGGGAAACTAAAATATATTTTAACATTTTGCACAATCCTTTGGATAAAAAAAGCTCGTACCAGGAGCACCGTTTGTAATTCGGGATAACGAGACTTGATTATTAAATAGAAATATGAACATTTTACGGTAGCACAACTACGATAAAAATTTATTTTTGACGAAGTAAGGTATTTTAAATAAATTCCAGCAGTATCTCCTGGATTATATATAATGCATTTTTCATTTTTACGAATTTTCATATTCACATATTTCACTTTATGTCTGCATCAACATTTTCGTAGTTTTCTAGCAAAAATATTCCTGCGCAAAATACTCAACGAACTGCGTTTAAGCTACTTACTAATACTTTAAAGTTTTAAGCTTCTTTCTGAATATTATTTTATGTATATGAAACGCTAAATATATATCTATATATTGACTCTAAATTCGTTTAAAAGAAAATTAAATTTTTTGTTAACTAGAAAAATAGACTGCTACAATAATAAAAAATTCTTCGTATTTCCAAACTCAGTAAAGATATTAAGGCAATTCACTATGAATATATTGAATTCCATTTTTATTATTACAATATTTTGTAAACAAGTAAATCAAATTAGATATTATGTTATTAACATTGCGCTCTTGTTAAAAATTAAAATATGACGTTACAGACAGTTAAGATGATTGTATCAAATTCACTGTTGACTTATTGTTTACTTGTTTGCAATATTATTTTTATTGACTATGTCTGTGCGTTTACATAAGACTTGAAAAGGGCTACAAAAAAAGTAATCGAAACGTCGTCGTTTAAATAAATTACATCAGACATTATGGCCAGTTGATTTATTATCCCAAAATAACTTTCATCACTGTCGGAAGAAGCTTTTGATAATTAAAATATGATGTATAAAATAAAAATAATAGGATTTGTTATTAAGAGTAGAAAAATGAAGTGCATCTTACATAGTGCAATAATGCAAATTTGACGATGATTTCTAAGACGTGCTTGTTAACTCAGGAAAAAAAACACAGGTTTGAGTAAGGTCACCATCTCTTGCACATAAACAACTGAACGTATGCGTTTTGTTTAATTACAGGTAATACAAATGCTGTTAATTACGACACTCAATAGTATTTATCACATATTATGTATGCACTGCAAAAGATAAATTAGTAGTTTAATATTTATTTATTCCGCAAATATTAAATGCATGTTAATATGAGTTTTTAAATTCCACTTTACATAAACAAAATTAGTATTATTAAAACAAATACTGCAAAAAAATGTTATGTTATTCGGTTAACCGAAAGTGCAATTGATTTAATACAAAAAATAATGCTATTAATTTCGCCACGTTATCAAAAAATCCGTGTCAACCGATAACGATTTATCGCGTTGCGTTTATCGATTTTAACCTTGAAGTGTCGCCTAACAATTTAACCGAGTTATCGTACAAGCGAATGCTTCGACGCGGACCGCGGCCGCTTCATGCATGTGCGCAAAAATAAATCGTCACGTACATCTGCACGCACCGAAGGAAACGAACGCGGAAAAAAGCAGTCAGTCCACACTGGCACTCGGCAGCGTATATAGCTAACAAAGAACGTGCTGTGCGCCGGCGCGCATGCGCGTTACTACACGTGTTCGCTCTCGCGCGCCGATGGTTTACACGATAGACGCGAGTTTCCTAATCGTGCACCTTGTAACGCCCAGTTTCACATCCACGAAAAAAAGGTAAATTTGCAGAGGTTATTCGTTTAATAAAGTAAACACCGGAGCACTCGCGTCAAATAAAAAACCGAAGGCCGCTTACGAGATTCCCGCGTTCCATGAATCATGATAGTGATTCAACGAACCGATGAAGATACGGAGCGCGAGTCCGCGTCCAACTGTACTGTGCGCGTCGCTCAGCGATGGTGTGCGGCGGCGGATTAAAGCCGCGTGGCGGGGATAAAGAGATAGTCCGTGGAAGCCAGCTGAGAGGTAAAACGGGAAAGGAGTCGCGGACAGGTAGTGGTGGGGGACACTGCGATAGCACATTCCCGAGAGGCTCCGCACTAAGTGTACGGGTTTGCGCGCGAAAAAGGAATGGAGAACACGATGATTCATTGTTTGTACACGGGGAGAAATTTCTATTAAAAGTTACGGTTGTTTTCACGGTAACCATGGACTTTCTGACACTATGTAGTTTATTACAGAAAAAGTAGCAAATGTTAATGTAAACAAAAGAAATATTATCATAA